>SSNR01000951.1:31210-51706 GCA_006937965.1 Callopanchax toddi
GGGGGGGGGACGAAACCTGACAGAAAAACAGTCACACACAGACACAATCACTCTCCCTCCCTCATGTGTGCACACACACATTCCTGCAAACATACCAAGACACACAATAGACGCTGTACACCCACTCTCGCTCCCCATGCACTCTCTATGTTCAGGACCAGGGACCAGCGCCCTAAGGGTGAAGCCGGCCCTGAGATCCAGAAGATGGTCCCTCCCTTACTGAAATGGGGATAAGCAGACCACCGCGCACCCCGCCGCAGCCGAGCAGCCCCCCACCGCAGACCCCGACCAGACGGCCCGCTCCACTCCAGGCCCCAGGCAGCGAGCAGAGAACAGGGGTGTGTGAAGACCCCAAGTCTCCCCCCACCTGCTCCAATGTGGTGTTGATGCGTGTTGTAGTAAGATGCTTTTAAAAAGAGTGGGGGGCGGCCCGCCATCCCCCGCCCTGGATCCTAAGTGTCTAAATGCGTGGAGATGGGTAATGACACCGGAGGAGAGGTTAGCCGGCTAGACCTCCCTCCCCCCGGGTATTACTGGGTGTAATTCCTCCAAAGACCCTAGATGCATAATGTAAGAATGGCTGGGGTGGAAGTGTTTAAATTGTGCAATAAAATTGGGCCACAGGACTGCAGAGATGGTGTTCCACACCATGACGTACCCGTGACCCAAAGCCCTGTGTGTGGTGACGTGATGGAGCAGAGGGAGGGAAAAATCCGGGGAAGGGGAGGCAAGACTGGGGGGACAAGCCCTCCCAGGGGGCCAGCTCCCCCGCTGGCCCCAGTAAGCACCCCCGTTCCCCAAAACCACCCAGGGCAGGGAGATCGCCGGCCCCCCCATCCAGGTCCACGGCAGGAGCCCCACACAGCGCCACGGAGCCCCCCACCCCCACCCCAGCAGGGTAACTATACCTCCCTCGATCACGCACATAGTAACTACAAACTTACATAGGACATAGACACCCAGGCAAAGCCCCCCCCCCAGACCCAAGACTCCTCCCCCCCAGCGCAGATGGAACCAGCCCCACATGGCTAGGTGGTACCAAGGCCCACCAGCAAACTAAAGGCCCCAGAGCCAGGGCCAGGCACTGGGACAGACACCAGCCCCCCCGCCAGCAACACGCCAAGCAGAACCCGAGCCCCCAGGACCACCCCAGGCCCCCGCCAGAGACGGCCCGCCCCAGAACCCGAGCCCCCAGACCCCCCCGGAATGACCCAGCCACCCAGCAGCTACCTGCAGCCTCCGCCGCAGAGCACCCCAGACCCCAGACGCGGTCGCCAGAGGGACACCCTGAGGCAGCCAAAACGCCACCCCAGCAGGAGACGCAGTCCTAGGTCAGACCCCCCAACGAGCCCGTCCCCAGGCAACCCCCAGATGCCCAAAACCCGGAAACCCCCCCACACCGCCCCGGTGGACAAAGCCCAGAACCCCGCCCCCATCCTTACTATGTGATGGAACTGATCAAAGTTGCCCAGAGAGATTTTTTGGAGCGGAGGCAGAGGTCGTCTCAAGGTTAATATAGTCCAACAACAGATTCCTATACTGGTTCAAACTGAGATTATTTTTGTTTTTCCAGTTTATGAGGATCGTTTTCTTAGCGATGCATAGGGCCGTTAGAACCATGTGAACTGAATTAATCTCTGTGATGACATCATCTAAATCTCCCAGTAAGCAAACTGGAGGGGAAGCTGGAATATTACATTTCAGACACTTTGACAGATCTTCACATATCCGGGACCAAAATCTCTGCACAGGTGGACAAAACCAAAGTGCATGAATATAGGTGTCAGGGGTGTTGTCTGTGCAGCTTGTGCAGGTTTCAGATGGTGCATAACCCATCCTGAACATCCTGACCTGTATAGTCAACTCTATGTAGGATTTTATATTGGATTCATTGTAAACTGGGGTTTCTAGTCATTCTAAAAGGTTTTAAACATGTCTGAGACCAGAAGTTTTGGTCATAACTGACTGACAGGTCTGCCTCCCACTTAGCTATAGGAAGAGATATCGAATCATCTACTTTAGACAGTAACCTATATATTTTAGATAGTAACTTCGGAGATTTGAGATTAAGGAAATCTAATACCCTTGATGGTGTTTGTAGTTCTGTTCTATTAAACTTAAATTTATGTTTTATTATAGATTTAATTTGCTGATATTCTAAAAATCTATTCCTGTCAACCCCATATTGTGAGACTATCCTGTTAAATGGGATGAAATCAGTTCCCTCAGAGAAATGTTCCAGGTATACGATTCCTTTACTCCTCCAGTCTGAGAAGTTGATCATATTGTTGTTTTGTAGGATGTCAGGATTGTTCCAGATGGGTGTACGCCTGCATGGAATCAGTGAAGACTCAGTCATTTTCAGATCCTCCCACCATGCTGCCAGAGAAGAGCTGATGTTAGGGCTTTTAAAGCAGTCACTTCGTTTAATGTTTGAGCTAATAAATGGTAGATCTGAAATCTCTATATTGTTGCATATTGTCTGTTCTACGTCTAACCAGGACTCATCTAGTGGGTCCTGCTTAATCCATCTTGAGATGTATTGTAGCCTGTTGGCTAAGAAGTAATGATAAAAATGAGGTACATCTAGTCCTCCTCTATCTTTGGTTTTCTGTAGCGTTTTCAGGCTAATACGTGGAGGTTTATCCTTCCAAAGAAATGTAGAAATAGACGAGTCCAGAGATCTAAACCAGTCAGATGATGGTTTATTTGGAATCATTGAGAATAGGTAATTGATTCTTGGTAAAACCATCATTTTAATTGAAGCAACTCTCCCCATGAGCGATATGGGTAGATAAAAAAAAAAAAAAAAGTAACCCCAGATGCTAATGTAAGTTGGAAAACAAGAAAATACGTTGATCCATAAAACCGGTGATCCTTGTGGGTTTAAAAGTGTGTCCAAAGCTAGAATCAGAAGTCGAATTGGAGGGTCAAGTCTGACTTCGTTAAGAGTGATGTTATATATATACAATTGTCTGTGTTTTTTTTTCACCTGTTCGAACAACTGATGTCCCTTTTATTGGCTATGTACGTGATTAAAATTAAATAAGTAATCAATATCTTACGTTTTTGGTTGAACCTCTAAATATGTTTCTTTAACAGCTGTTCCACACCACCTGGCATCGATCTTACACTGTGACACAATGGACCAGCATTTAGAAGTGCCATCTGCAGGGGCACGGGTAAGTTTTTTTTGATCTATTCAAACAAAACTGTTGAATTCCTCTGTTTTGTATTATGTCTTATGAATTGTGCAGTGCATGTAGTTTGGAATCTGTTGTTTTAGCTTTGCACTTCCACATAACTACAAAGCCCAACACAAATTTGGAAAGTACATTCAGACTGAGTGAAGTCCTATACCTTGAGTCAATGGGAGGGCCACTTAATAAATAATTAAAGACCCACTCTGATGAAAATTATTTTTCATGTTCTTGACATCTTCTTGTGGCATTTTTCTTATGCTAGAGGACATATCTTAAAGAAAATTAAGCTCAAAATTTTGAGTAATTATGCATTCTAATAACAACTTTCCCCACTGTGGGACAGTAAAGATATATCTAATCTAATCTATCTAAATCCCTGCGATCAGTATCATTTAGAAAATGGCAGCCTACAACATCCTGCATTTGTGACATGGCAGTGAGCAGTTCCGAAGCTCTTGCTAATAACCCCACTCACACAAACCTTTTAAGAAGAATATTACAAATCATTAATAATAATCACTATAGACTCTATAGGGATCTCTGTAGTATAGAGATCCCTTGAACCATTATTCCTAAAATACAAAGCATTAAAATGTTATGATTTAGTTAACTGGACAATATTGCAAATGATGTATAACAATTCAGGGAATGTTTGAAAAGAGGGTTAGTTATACTGTATGCTGAATGGAACTGAAGTCTTTAACAAAAACAAGATTTAGAAGCAAAATAAAGGAAATGAGCATTTCAGTTAAAGGTGTCAAATTGTGGAATAACCTTGTAAATGTCTTTGCATTTGTATAGCGCTTTTCGAAGTCAGTGGACTACAAAGCGCCTTACATCAGTCAGTCATTCACATGCTGATGAAGCTACAGAGGTGAAATTCTATAGAAAATTGTAAAGGAGTTAAGGTCACTGAAGGTATTTAAAGGTTTTATTAGATCAGGTATGTTGGGTGTGCATGTAAATTGATTTAATGTCTGTGATTGAATATGAACACTGGATAAGGGGTGAGACTTAGACACTTGGTGTAATACGTTATAGTTTTGTTGTTTTAGTTATAACGGGGCAGAAGTTATGTTGTTTTTTTTGTATCTGCTCCCTTTGATTCAAGTTTGTTTTGCGGTTTTTTTTGTTGTTGTTTTTTTTGTTTTGCTTTTTTGGTGTGTATGCTTCGTTTTTATTGAATGAAATAAATATAAATTAAACCCCCCCACCCCCCCCCAACTCATAGCTAACAGAGAGCTCTCAGGAACAGGGGAAAGATTTCCCAGACCATCTAAATCAAGTATCTCTTAATTGTGTCATTAGTTATGTGCTGAACTTGGCCTAGTTAGGTCTACCAACCTGCTGGAGTATCCACAACATTCTCTTACAGGACATTCTGGCATCCTACTCTCTCTCCTTCACCCATATTCATGTCGGCCACATCGCTTCAACAATGCTGAGCCACTTGCAGCACTTCTGTTTATTTGTGACTCCAAGATAATGTTTTGCACAGATAATACTTATTTTAAAGTAGGCCTAGGCATCAAACATACATTTTCTGACTGGCTTCAAATGCCAGTTGAAACTCATTACGTTCTGCTGTAATTGAGTTTGATAGATCACTAAATTAATAGGTGTAAGAACTTTTTTATTTTTAAAATAAACCATACCACCGTTCCAGCAGTCTCGTTTCATTGGCTACTAACAGTCTTATTTATGTATTGTCCACACCCTTCTTACAATGACATGACAAATTACATCTTCATCCATAGGAAATCTTGGGTAGAGAGTTTCTTCAGCGTCTACAGTCAAGACTGGAACTAGCCCTGGAGCGACAACCTGTTGACTTGGACTTTTTAGAGTTTGTTTGTGCTTGTGACCTCACTGTAATGAGTTCCATGGAGGGTCATATACCCTTTCCTCATGAGGTAGGATTAAAAACTGTTTACTTTTATATTAATGACTCATCAGTGTTTGCAGCTCAAATTTGATACTGATAAATTTGTTTTCAACTGTGCACATTTTTCATTTAAAGGGAACTTATATAAACTTTTTCATATCATACAAGCAGCATTGTAAATAATAGATCTGATCTTATCTTTTATTCCCCCCAACTAATTCATGTCTATAATTATCTGCCTAGGTTTTCCATAGTCTTCAGGAACTTCTAACTAGGATCATCAGTGAGAAGGAAATGGAATCAAACACAGTTATTGTGAATGTTGTTTCTGGCAATCTGGGACGTCCTAAAATTGATATTTCCAGAGATTATCTTGAACGGCTTCTTGAAATGGATCTGTCTGTAGCCTGCATATCCACATTGCTTGTTGTTTCAACCAAGACAATTCACCGTCGAATGTCAGAGTGGGACTTGTCAATCACAAGTACCTACAGTGACCTTACTGATGACGTCTTGATAGCCTTGTGTTATCAATAAAGAAAGACCTTCCAAATCTAGGTACGGTAAGCTGTCAACTAGCAAACATACATCTGTGTGCCATGTAGTCGAAATATCTGTTGCAGTACATGATCATGAAAAAAAACCCCCCTTAGTTTCTACATTGTTTCCCCCCCTTTTTTTTTCTCTGAAACTTAAAAAACAAACTCTCGTCACAACTGTTAACTTGCGACAGTGACAGATCTGATATGTGCTTGCCATGTATGCAGTGAGAAGCAAAATTTTTGGCAGCCTTGTAAATCTTAACCATTGTCCTTTTTATATATCATTAGTTGTTAGGATAAAAATGTTCAATAAATACATCATATAGGTGTCTCTCATTGATATTTGAGAAGTGAGTTTTTTAAAAAATATATAATTTAATGAAAATGGGCAATGTTTATAACTTGGGTTGGTGCAAAAATATGAGAACCACAGAAAAAAATTTGGTTAAAAGTTATTAGATCACCCTGTAGCAGAAATAACCTCTAAATGCTTCCAAAGAGGGTCTGGATTCTGGATAAAGCTATTTTGGACCCTTCTTATTTACAAAACATTTCTAGTTCATTCAGGTTTGATGGCTTCTGAGCATGGAAAGCTATCTTTCAGTCACTCCACAAATTCTCAGTAATATTCAGGTCCGGGAATGACATGGCCATTCCAGAACATTGTACTTGTTCCTCTGCATGAATGCCTTAGATTTTGAGCAGCGTTTAGGGTCGTCTAGTTGAAAGATCCAGCCTTGGCACAGCTTCAGTTGTGTAACTAATTAATGGATTTATCTCTCCATAATCTGCTGATATTGAGTGGAATCCATACATCCTTCAAGAAGATTCCCAGTCCCTGCACTGGCCACACAGTCCCACAGCATGATGAAACCACCACCATACTTTATTGTAGGAAGCAGGTGTTTTTCTCCGACAGCTGCTCTTTTTTTTTTCCTTTGTGCATAACAACCCTGGTTTTGCCAAAATGTAATTTTAGTTTCAGCAGTCCACATAAATTCTGACAGAATTTATACAGCGATTTTGAGTTCCTCTAATTATTAAGGTATTTGAATCAATACAATGACTATTGTGCCCAAATGTTTGCACCTGCCTAATTTTTAAATACACATTTTTTGCTCAGTAACTGTAAATCATATAAAATGTCACTTCTCTAATATCAGTTTCCTATATAATATATTTAACTGAAAATTTTTATCCTAACGACCAATGATTTGTAAGAAACACTCATGGAGATTTTTGAAGCAGCCCAAACTTTTGCATCCAACCATATTTTTAAAAAGTCAAGAAGACTTTTAATAACTTGACTAAATGAAGAAGTTATAGATGTTTTATAGGAAGGAATACCGTTATTGGTACACTATAAACCTTTTATGTTTAAATACACTGGCTGAAATGAATGTTTCATAAGAAATCTCCTTTTTGTCTTATGAAGGCTGCAAATTGGTTAAGGGTCATTTAAAGGCCTTGGGTCATCGACTTCAGTGGAGCAGAGTTTGGGAGTCCATGCACCGTGTTGATGCAGCAGGGATTCTTGACAGATTGGCAAGCCTTGGATGTGTTGCGAGAAGGACTTACTCGGTACCTGGTCGACTCTATCTGGTTCATCTGGATACCAATCACAAGCTTATAAGGTATTATACAGTACATAATTGTTGAGCTTGCAGGCCAAGTAAAATTTAAGTTCATGCAGACTTGTTTCCATAATGTTTGTTTTTTATGATAACTTCTCTCTTCTATGTTTAATGTGGTGTTCCAGCTCTCCTCTGAACTCATAATTTATGACTTGGAAATTGTGTAATCTGGGCTTGTTCTGTGTTCCAGCTGAACAAACTCGGAAAAAATAAGTTGTGCCACATCCAACCAGAACTGTATTTTAATAAATAACTAATTGAATTCCCGAAAAAGTTAAATCCATAAACACTGGGCAATTTTGGCAGCAAATTTGGCAAGTTTTCATATTTTCTATAATGTGACTATCGATTAAAAACAATAACTACTCTGTGCTACTAATAACAAATACCACTTGTGTGACATAGCACAGAGAAAACAACATATAAATGGTGAAAAAAACCCACTACTTCTCAGTAGTACTTCACCATCTCGGAGTCTGTAACAAGCTCATAGTTACGAGTTCATTGAGTTCATTTCCGGGTCAGTTATCTCAAATAAAAATTTACGAGGACAACTGGAACGCACCATAATAATTTAATACGTATTCACATACAAAGAACATATTGTAATAAGATTCCTATTCTGCAGATATGGGTTGGTAATATTTGGTGCCATTGATGGCTTTTCAAGGAAGGTAATTTAACAGTGCACAGAAGTCTTTTGAACCTTAATTTTACCCTGCACTTTTACTATAACTTTTTCTCTATTTACATAGATTATGTACCTGAAAATACATAATAACAACAAGGCGTCAATGGCTTTAAAATGCTTTATTGAATCCGCAGAAGAAAATGGCTTTCCATTGAGGTTAGAATTTAACAATGTGTGTCAATTTTAACTTCATATTTTTATTTACTGTTATGAAATAAAACTAATTTGTTGCATTTTTTTTTTAAACTTGGTGAAATTAAATTCTTCTCAGTTGCCACTCTTTAGATGGTACATGAAGTCCACTCAGACTCCTTAAGTCATTTTAATATAGAGCTATGATCAGGACTATCAAAACTCAACATTTGTGTTGTGGGATGGGGGCAATTCTACTCACAGCTTTATCAAAGGTAAAATTCCCATCACAAATCTCATGTGAATATTACTATCAATGCATTTTTTTGGCCCCCCTTGAGTTGTGCTTTTAAGAATAGCTAAGGAGAATTATGCAACTATTTTTTTCTTTTTAATATCCAATGAAGTAACAATCACATAGTAGGGTTATTCCACCTCCATGGGTACATCATGGAAATAAAATATCAAACAAGCACATATCTAGGTCCTTTCAGTCCCCCTAGTCAGAGGACTGGTTACATAAAACCATAGGCATGTTCAATAATGTCACTTTCCCACATTTGATGGCAGGATGAGACTGTTGTGCACAGGGTGTTTATTTCCCCCCAAGCCCCCTACTCATTTATTGAAATTAAGATATTGGACAATTGTGATGCAACATGTCTAACACCATGTGTAACCTGCAGATCAGTTTAATTAGTGTCAAACCAATGGAAATCATGGTACCCAAATGCGTTTGCTTGCTTGTTTGTATATGTTTGTGTCCAGGGTCAGGGGCGATCAAGATGTGGAGAATGTGGACGTTGCAAGACTCATGTTTGAGGTTCGAGGATGTGGTAGGGGAAGCTTCATCTCAGGAAAAAGTGTTCACAATCAAAGGTAATGTCTGTAATCTTTATAAAGACATATTGATGCCAATTTTGTTTTACATAATTTAATTCTTTCAAATTTGAAGCCTTCTTCTACTCTAAATTATTCTAGCTGCTCCTGACAGAATACTGCTCTAGTGACAAACCTCCCTGCAATTTCTCAACATTACACCAAATATGCAGAGATGTAGTAATAATATGCTATCTTAAATGCCTTTGAATGCAATATGGATATATTCCATAGGTGTAAATGTGCTACAACAACCTTTAAAAAAATACTTTTTACTTTGTTTTAAAATGAAGTCGACCATAAACCATGCTCACAATTTTTATTTGTATGTGTATAGGTAGATGGATCATTTTGAACTCTGTCTATGCAATGTCTGGGTGTGTGACTGACTACATAAACTTCTGTGTGTACTACATCATACCCACGAGAACAGTAAGATGCTTTACTACTAACAAGCCCTGTATCGACTGCTGAATAATTAAAAATGAGCCTTCAGGTAGGGAGACAGGGACTTGTTGAGGGGTATACAGAAGCAACTGATGGTCAAGATCAGAGACAGCAGCGGAGGTATACAGGAAGAAGCTGGAGAGCAAACTACAGAGGAACAATATCAGATATGTCTGGTCAGGGATGAAGAAGATCACAGGCTTCAAGCACAGGAAGGATTTGATAGATGGCAGACTGGACAGAACCAATGAACTGGGGTAGCAGCATCAGAACCAGGGACCTCAAAAGGCTCAACAACCTGATAAAGAAGCCTTGTTCTGTTCTGGGGACGACTGTTGAACCACTGGAGGAGATCATGTCACGAAGGATTCTTCAGAAATTCAAGAACATTATGGACAACACTGAGCATCCGCTTTTTTTTTTTTTTTTAAATAATGCTGTTCTAGAACTGGGCTGGCTTTTTTTGGCAAAGTCAGTTTTTGCTGAATTTTAGATGCTGATAAATGGTTTGCACCTTGTGGTGAATCCTTTTTATTTCATCTCATGAAGTATTGTCTTTAGGTTATGCTTTAGGTTTATGCTGATACACCTACTTCGTGCAGAGTGTTCTTCACTTGAGTGGATGTTGCGAAGGGGTTTTTCTTCACTTTAAAAAGGATTCTGCGATCGTCCACCAAATCCATCTTCTGTGGATATCCATGGCCTTTTTCAGTTCCAAAGCTCACCATTGATTTTTTTTTTCCTCAGAATGAGACTGTCAGTTTGGCCTCTCCTAACCTTTCTGCTTTCTATCTGATGGATTTAATCTTTTTCAGCCTCAAGATGGTCTGCTTCAACTACATTTAGAGCTCCTTTGATGGTATTTGGTGTGTTCTCAGCAACAGCTCCACAATGCAAACAGCACACCTTGAATAAACTCCAAGCATTTTAACCAGGGAAGAGCCCTGGCAGCCTTATATTTTTTTGCAGCCTTATGAGTCTACTGTCCAGCTATAATTTATAAACCCATGCTCTGATTTGGGTGTAAATGGTCTCAAATTACAGCTGAAGAGTCTTCACTTTAAGCCGAAATTGATAATGGAATTGTATCCTGAATAAGAAATCTTGTTACTGTCCAAACATTTATGGACCTGTGTATGTTTATATATGTATATATATTGATATAATATATTTAACTTTTTCAGGATAGAACGCCTGTGGCGTGATGTATGGGCTGCGGTGTCAAGCCTATACTACGAGTTTCTCCACAGCTTAGAAGATGAGGGAGCTCTTGACCCAGCCAACCCCACACACCTCTTCTGTGTCCAGTATGTGTTTCTTCCCAGGATTCAGGCAGATTTGTCCACCTTCATGAACAACCACCCTCTGCGGACTGAGCGAAATTACACTCCAAACCAACTATGGGAAATTGGACTTATGCAGAGACCAGTTGACCCTCCAAATGTTGTAGAGGTGAATACAATATCACTTAACGAGGAACAAAAAAGTTATACATGGCCCTTTTAAGTCCTTTCCTTTTTATAGTGAATCTTACTCCCAAATCTGTTGTGTTAATATGCAAATTTCATTGTACAATGATCTATACTCCTTCACAATGACCATTTTTAATTCAAAAAATTTATTTTCATGTAGGGGCAGGAGATCCCTGACATGGAGATGGATGAGACAGGACTTACAGTCCCCGAATTGGATTGTCCTCTGAACACAGAAGAAATGGACCGACTGAGTGAAATTTTTAATCCAACCAGTCAATCGGTTTGCTTTGGTGCTGAAATTTTTAATGCTGTGGTTCAACATGTTGAACATGCCATTGAGTCAAGAGGTTAGTTTGGTGTGTATTTTTAATCCTTTTTTTCCAAGATGGCAGCAGAAGTAGTTTTGTGCTAATTGGTCAGCATTGAATCATTTCTTGTTCTTCTCTGCAACATTTGAATTTTTATGTATTTTTCTGTTTTGTAAAGGCAATAAAGAATTCTAATTTAAACCTCTATTGTTATGTGAATAATTTTGTTCCTTAATTATAGATAATTTGGATACTTATCTCCCAGTCCTAGTTACTGGCCTACTGCTCATCAGCCAGGGGGGCTCATTAATAAAGCTTGCTTAGGCACAAAACTGTGTTGGGAAACTGTGCAAGTCAATTTCCACGCAAAGTTTACAATTTGGTTTGGTTTATTTGAACATGCGTCCATCAAACAGTGTAGTAGAATATATATATATATATATATATATATATATATATATATATATATATATATATATATACACACACACACACACACAAGTAACAGAAAAAAATGCATACCTACAACAAAACAACTAATCTCCATAAATAACAAGTGATGGTCAATGACATGACTGCCATTCAGATTTTTTCTTTTACACCTGCTTAATTTGTATAGCACATTTAAGAACGGCAAAATGTTGAACATGGGTTAAGGCTGGTTTATACTTCGACAGCACGTTTGTGCTTGATTTTTACTTCTCAGTCAGTGCTGTGAAGCAATTCTCCACCAGGACAGCAGAGGGCGCATAACTTGTCTGCAATAATGCCTCCGGTACGCCAAAGTTTTTTTACTTCAGCTCAGTAATGGCCGACAGAGCGAATTTTGATTGAGTTTGAACAGATTGATCTCGACGAACAAACAATGTTGTTAAAAAAGAAACGGGAGTGAAGGAGACGACAGCGTGTGTTGAATGTCAAAAGGATAGAAGCGTTTATACCGGCGTCAAAGCCGGAAATGATCACGGGGTGTTGAGTTGAACAATCAGAGACGTGCGCTCTCTGAGGGAAAACAACGTTGCAAAAATATATATTTTGCATGGTTGGATCTTAAAAGTTCCAAGTAGAGCTTCTGCATGTAACAATTAGAAATGGGAGTGAGAATAAACATTTGAGCATTAGATTTACTGGAAAAAAAAAGAACGTAAACAGGCTGTTTTTACAGTCGATAAAAAATTTAGTACAACTCCTCTCAAAAAACCTGGAAACTTCACCTAGACTAGTATTTCCCAAACTTTTTCTTCTGGCGACTTGATGGCCTTGGTGATCAGGATCAGATGGGAATGGTTCCAGGTAGTGGACATCTGGTAAAGCTGTTGACCTTGGCATCTCAAAAGATTTCGAGTTTACTTTATCAGTTCTGATAAACTTGGAATTTAATTTTGAGAGGTGAGTCCTCTTAAACCAGGCAGGGTACGGGAGGTCTCAGACAACATGCTTAGCAGAGACTCAGTAGATAGTCAGGCTTCAGACTGGAGACTTAGACTCAAACTGTCAGAGAGAAATTCCTATGTTTTTTATAGGATTTGGGACAACCAATCCTCAGTCAGGATAATTGAAGGTGTTACCAAAACACTTGACTTCACTTCCTCCTGAAACTCATAAGGAGAATGTATTTCATTAGAAATAGTTTTAACTCACAGTTTAAGTTAATATCTTGATATTAATATGATAAGGAACATTAAATCAGTCATTTGATATACTTGAGATTTAAAATAATGCATTTTAAATCTCATTAATTAGGATTTAAACATTACTTTTCAAGCAATGAATGTTGATTAAACACACTTATAAAATAGAATTGTTATTCATTTGTCATTAAGTCTGTAAAAGAAGAGAAATGATTTTATTAAAGAGGATAAAAGTCAAGAGTTTCTTCCTGGTGTCAGTAACTTCTGCAGGAAGAATGTTTAGTCTGAAACCAGATCAGGATGAGCTTTGTAAGGGTGAAGGAAAACTATGCCTTGTTTTGGATCATAAAGTAGACTTTGTTACTGGAGCAGAGCATGGATGTCTGCAGAAGTCTGGTATTAAAGTAAGTAAGTAAAGTTTATTTCTATAGCACCTTTCACAGAAAAAAATCACAAAGTGCTTCACAGAAAACAGAATCAAACATGATAAAACAAATAAAATTAATAAAACAAATAAAATATCATTACAAATCAAAATCATTAAACAACAACAAGAGAACATAAAAGAGTTCTTTAAAAGCAGTTTTGAATAATTGGGTCTTCAGCTGCTTTTTAAAGGAGTCCAGACTGTCTATACAGCGTCAGACTAAAGGAAGGTCATTCCAAAGTCGCGGTGCAACAGACTGGAAGGAGCGATCACCTGGACTTTTAAAATTTTATACAGCTGTTGAGGGCCTGTTCAAAATCTTCATAAGAAAAGAAGTGACCCGGAAGTCTAAGAGACTGAAAACAGGTAAGCGCTGTTGGAAGTTGACGTCTTACTACCTCCACTTTCATTTCTCCAGAAGGCACCGCCCACCCGGTCCAAAAACTCAGCAGGTCTTTTTTGGTTTCTGGAGATGCTAAGACATAAAAACATTAATCAAAACTTTGAGTTTTTTGGTTTACATCTGATTAAAGCTGGTTACAGATCATTTCATTAAGTAATTTTACTCATATTGTTTAAGGTTTGCAACCTACCAGTCAAGATGAACTTCCTCAGATAGCCCATTATTCGGCATCTTGTCTCCAGGCAGTATTCATCATCCTCATCATCGTCGTCTTCGTCTGGCCAAACAATGTTTTCCATGATGACCTATTGGTGTAATAGAGTTGTAGTGGAAGTCATAATTCTTAAACAACTTAAATGTGTTAGCAATTTTTCACACAATGTTGAAGGCGTTGAACATTTATACAGAAAAAATAGAAACCGTCTTGTGCTTGTTGCCGGCAGAAGCATTTTAATGTCAAGCTATCAATGGACTGTTGTTTAACACCAACAGCTCTCCCTCAAGCACACCAGTGTACTGTTGAGCAATTACTGAAGGGGTGCTGAGGACTTGTTGTACGTTCCAGTTTTAGGAGATCTGAATTTCCAACCTGAAAATTATGTACCGGTAATGAGCTCGTTTTGCATTCCAGCTGAAACAACTTGGATTAAATTTACAGTTATGTCACAACCAGAGAAACATTTTGTATTGTTCATGTCACTGTGTCTCCGATAAATCATGCACCCAGGCTTGCTCAGGGGAATATCCCCTTTGGCTGACTTCAGTGGAGGTTCTATGTGGGGTAGGGCTGTGCGATATGACAAAATATTTCGTCTGGACAATAGAAAATGTCTACCGTCAGATAAAAAGCTCTATCGTTGAAGCCACGATAGAAGTTTTACAGCATAATGCACTTTACGGGATGTTCATGAACGCACCGCGCAGCAACGCATAAACAAACATGGAGGCAGACGGTAGTGGACGCGTTTTAGACCACAGTCAACAGGATAACCAGCTAACTCAAACCGAGGAGCTTGTTCCTAAAAGAGGGACAACTTCTGTCTCATGGATGAGGTTTAAATATAAACAGACCGACGTGGACCAGACAGCAGCTGTTGGTAAAGTTCACCGACTCCCGGTCCCAACAACGGACTCCAACGCCACTAATATATTTTATCATCTGCACAAAAACCACGTCGAAGAATACAGAGACAGTCAAAGAGTAAAAGCTGCAAGAGCAGCGTTGAGTGTTGGAGTAAGAGCTCAGAATAAACTCCAGACGCTGATCAGGTTTTTACCTGCAGCACGTCATGTAGCGTCTAGGAGGCTCTAATCTACACGGTGGAGAAACGTGAGTTCTGAGAGTTACACTCGAACCCAGATATGAAACACCAGCTGAAAACACATCACTAAAGTTATGTTACTGATCTATATGATGCATGTCGGCCACAGTGGAGGAGGACATTCATGAGGAGGTGTTCTATCGTATGTTTATTGTTATCGGGATATAAAATGAGCTATATCGGGATATGGAATTTTGGCCATATCGCCCAGCCCTAATGTGGGGGGCTAGTGCCCCCCTGACAACAAGCTTGGCCCCCCTGTGGCCCCCTGCTAAGTGAGTCGGAGGGATTGAATCCCGCCCACGCCTTAATTCACCTTGCAATAGTAATAACAAATGTTCAATGTTTTAAACATCAGGAAAACTAAAAACCATTAACGCCAGTCAATTTTGGTGGAAATGTTTGATTTTTCATATTTGCAACATCGTAACTATCAGTAATAATGTTAATACATCCAAACCAACAACGGAAACCACAGTTTAATTTTAAACACTATTAAGGCTTCATGAAGTAATATTAATGACATAGTATATATTTCTTTTACCTCAGAACTGCAGATAAGCTGGTCCTCACGAGGAAAGACACAGTTGGCTATATCCTTTCTTTCAGAAAGGACTTTAAAGACTCCAGTCTCCTTTAAACCCTTCCTGAGTTGTTTAATTTGTGGCATGGTTCTCCCCAAGACCTGTAGAATGATTACAAGATGAATTATGATTGTCTTCCAGAAGTACAAGAAAATACTTTTACAGCCAGCTGATTTTGAAGTGGATGTTTCATGACAGACAAAGAAAGAGAGAGAGAGACAGAAAGACAGAGAGAGACAGAAAGACAGAGAGAGACACACACACACACAGTAGGGCTGGGCAGTTAATTATATTTTACTTGAAATTGCAATATTAAAAAGCCTGATCGCAATAACTGCGTTTCTGTTGTAATCATTATGCCACCAGAACAATACATTCGATGCTCTGCTAGACCTACTCAAAGTAAGACAAAATATTAACTTTTAGAAATGCATAAATTTCTAACCAAACAATTTGGTGGGAATGTTACAGGCTCAAACCTGTGTGTAGTTAGCATGTTCTTCATGTGCATGCAGGGGTTATTTCCGAACATTCTACTTTTCTCCCATTAAAAAAAAAATTGGCACTTTAGGTTAAAGTGGCTCTCTGGATTATTTTTCTCTGTATCAAAGTTTTCTAAATGATATTTCAGGTCTAAACTTTGATCTATGGGTTGAGTTCCACAACATCTGTCATTCTGATGAAGACCCTCCTTCCTCCTAGAGACCCCTTTCCATTATTTCTTGCCGCCGACATTTTTCAGCCAATGAAATTCAAATGTCTGCATTCTCTCAACATGCACGCGCATCGACCAAACCTGTACCAGTAGGGGGCGCTGTCGTACAGGACGCTCCGTGTGTTTCTCTGCCGTCTCAGCCGTTCACTGAGGACTCACAGCTCATTTCTACTAAAAACCTACCCATTCTCCAGCTAAAGACGGATTTATTTTTATTTTTAAACCTTTCACCTCACAGAATGGCAAGGCTTGACAGGGTTACACGTTTATTTTGGTCAGAAAGTTCATCCAGGGCCGAGTCAAGTTCAGCTTCAGAGTCCAGCAGCAGCTCTCTGCTAACAGAGCTAATATCAGAAGCAGCAGGGACAGAGAGGGCTCTTCAGACCCTCGTAGTGTTGTTGGAATAAGATTGTGAACTGTGAGTGATTAAACCCTACACATTGAGTGGTACAGTTCATCTCCGAAGTATATGCGCCGCGTGCACGCACGCACACGCGACCAGACGCGCGTGTCGAGATGTTTTGAGGAGCCTTTGGACGCTAGATTCAAAAACTGCTCTCTGATGAAATCCTCCAGAGTGCTGCTTTAAGTGAAATCCGTGAAGTAGCAGTTTTATATTTTTGCATATTCCAGATGTTTTAAAGCTGTAAAACCCCTCTCTGCACACGTTATGCACTTTTCTGAGACACGCATTAACATTTTTACATCATTCTCTCTTGTTTAAATACTACCGGACCATCAGAGCGGCAGAATAAATGATTTATTTGATGTATTTATCGTGTCTGACGGACACCGTGTGTTTAGTCGCTGTAAAAAGCCTGCAGCTGCTGCGTGCAGTTCCTCATCTGCTGAGAAGCAGCTTTCTTACCTCCCGCCGTGCTCTTATGAAGGAAGGAAGCAAGAGGTTTTGACTCGGTCTGTGATCCAGCGGAGAGGCACCGTGGTTCTTAGTCCAGCGCACAACTCCAGCAGGGAGGCCCCACGTTATTAGGGACTCCAGCGCGCAGTGCAATTCCAGCAGGGAGGCCCCACAGTTCTCGAGTAGTCCAGCAGCTCTTGAGTAGTCCAGGGTGCAGTGCATGTTCTCCAGAGAGGAGTCTGGATGCACTGCACTCTGTGACACTCGGGGTCACCGCGCTATACGGAGGAAATCGACTTGACAGTGGTCAGTACGGCGAACACAATTTGAGTTTAGGATGGGTGTAATGTGCTCCCGCCTCCTGGTTTTCATCAGGACACGTACTGCTGAATTTTGTAAAAGTTGTAAACCTGAGATTCTCTTTTTGGGAAGACCAGAAAGCAAGACATTACACTAGTCCATTCTACTGGTGATAAAAGCATCTGTGTCTCTGTGTTGGCCTTAGAGACTCTGGCGATGTTCTTTAGGTGATAAAAACCTGTTTTAGTCATGTTTTTGATGTGAGGGATAAAAGTCAGCTCAGAGTCAAAAATCATGCCCAGGTTCTTCACTTGTACAGAAGGATTCATAGACAGTGATTGTAGTTTTGGTCAAAGTTTCTCTCTCTGAGCCTCAGGACCGATGACTAAAACCTCAGTTTTGTCCTGGTTGAGCTGGAGAAAGTTTTCTGCCATCCAGGATCTGATGTCTAAAATACAGTAGTGTAGTGGAAGATTAGCTGGTTAGGAGATCCATATTGGCTATCATTGAATCCTAATTCAGCCCACAGCCTCTTGGTGTTTATTATTATCAGCACATATAAAATAAACATGAACATTTTATTGGAAATTTGTGGGTTTTATTTTTATCAGCAGCAAAGCCTGGTTCATGCTCCATTATGTTTAAAAAATGAGAGCATAGGGTTCAAATAAAGCAACAAACCAGGTCTCTACGGTTCGGAACGCATGTGTTCCACGGATCACGCAGCGCTCACGTGTCGCTAAATCATCCCAGACTTTCTGTGCTCGCGCGCTCTGAATCTGCAGATATTTCCCCTCTGAGAAAGGCGTTTGTTTTGCCATTACGTATAGAAGTTCACTCTGTTGAATTCAGCCGTTTTAACGAAGGATCCCTGATCAATATCTGATCCAGTTTCTGTTGCGCGCGCGTGGAGCCGCTGATCCCTAAGTCTCTCTCTCTCTCTGTCAGCTGGAATATTCATCTTTCTGATGGACAAACCAGATTCACCTATTTCTGTCTAAGATAACGTGTTATGTTTATACGCCTATTATACGCCTCGTGCGTCACGCCTCTCCGCGCGCCCCTCCCCCACCGCCGGTTTGATAGAAACAGGTCTGTGACCCCTGAGGTGCGCATATGAGTATCTCCCCCATTAATCTGTTTTAATAAGATTCAAAACTATTGAAGCATTAGATTGACATCTTGAGTTAAATTTTGTTTGTATTTTATGAGGATTGAGCAGAAACTGTTGCTCAGTGTTTTAGAAAATGAGAGAGCAGAGCTTTTTTGTCTTTTCTTTTTCTTTCTGCTGATCTAAAAAATGATCCGATCTGTGACTCAAATACGTGAACCGATCCGTGAGTTTTCTGATCCGTTGCACCCCTAGAATCCATGGATTTTGATCATCTTTCATTTGTTTTAGGACACATCAGATGAGCCAGATGTGGAAGGTGTTGCAGTGGCCCTTCTCACCGTCATCAGTGACCATGACACTAACCCAGTTCACTATCAGCCTGCGAAAGTCTCTGGTGATCGAAAGTGACATCATTCTCAGCTGTTCCAGATTTTCTGAGGCATTCCTGACGATGTTTGGACTTATTTATGCTCTGCACCTCAGGTATCCCAAAGCACTTGCCATGACTTTTGAATTTGTTCAGAAGGTTTTATTGGGTTTAGAAGATAAAAAAAACTTTCACCCAAGTTACAAACGCTCATGAATGATCTGACCACTTATTTGTAAAAGTGATGGGTGAAGGGGTGAAGACATTTCCTATTTAGTGGAAAACTAATGTCTTGCACTGCTCTACAGGTGTTCAGGCAGTAGGCCCAAATACACAATGTTCCATTGTTGTTTAGGTAAATAAGAAATGGTTTGAAGTTTTACCCATTAAAAATGTTGTTGGTAAATCTGATGTGTTTGCATTTTAGATTTTTCAATGATAAATGTTCTTAACAGTTAAACATTTGCTTTTGATCCAAGTTGTTGATCTCTTGACCTACTCTAGTCAAGAAGCGCAAGGTAACTCTTTTAGTTTTATATTTGTTTATTACTGTAACTATTTAATTTGGGTTATTTTTATTTTATTTCAGTATTTGCCATTTATTTTCCATGTTAATTAGCTGCTTGTTTTTTGTTTTAGTTGTTTTGATCTGAAATAAGAACTTTGAATCAGCAAGTACTAAATTAATAAGTTGTGGAAGCTTTTCTTTTTAAAGTAATTTTTTAAATAAATCTTAAATTTTCTTTATTTTCTATATTTAGCAGTTTGTGTAAACATAAGAAAAAAATGCTGCTACGTTTGTTTTTGGTCATGTGCCTTTAAGTCTGTTTTTGACATTATTGCTCTTGAAGCAAGGACAACTGAAAATAAATGTTAACGTTTTGATAACATAAAAATCATGTGGTCTAGCACTTATTTTCTTAAGTTCTATTGACGTAATCACCTTAATTACACAAACAAAGGACTTTAAGTACTGGTACATTAAAGTTCCTCAGTTATAACAAAAACTTTAAATGGTGGTAAGAAAAATATTTTGATTTGATTGGATGAGAATTTTTAATTTTCCTGAGCTCGAAGTGTATGAGTTCGATGTATTAACAAATTTAATTTCTGAAGACTTAAAATGATCAGTTTTAAAACTCAGAAATTTTGAGCCTGTTGCCTCAAAAATTGTAATAGGAACTAATTTGATTTACAGTGTGTAAACTAAAATATTTTGAGTTGACTTGATGAGAAAATTTAATTTAAAGGAAGTCAAAGTTTATGAGTAAAATTTATTAAGAAATTTAATTTGAGAATACTTAAAATTTTCAATTTCAAAACTCAAATTTTTGAGGCAACTGCCTCAAAAATTATAAGTAATAGGAACTTATTTGATTTACAATGTGTCAACTAAAATATTTTGAGTTGACTCGACAAGACATTTTTAATTTAACTCGGTGATTATGAGTGACATATATTAAAAATTTTAAGTTCTGAAAACTTAAAACTTTCAGTTTCAAAACAAAAAAAATTGAGGCAAATGATTGCCTCAAAATTTTTGAGTTCTGGGAACTTATTCGGGTTTACAGTGTATAC
>SSNR01000952.1:4312-29947 GCA_006937965.1 Callopanchax toddi
CCCAGTAGAGGGGGGGGAGGCGAGTTAGGGTGAGAGAGCGTAGAGAAGGGGGGGGCTGAGCAGTCGCTTCATTCACTCTGTTGAGTAGGAGAATGTTTTCAGGGTCACCAGATAAGATAACAGAATGTGTTTGGAGCAGGCAGTCCTGTTTGTTACAGCCGCCTTAAATGTCTGTCTCACTGGCTTCATCCCGTCCAAATTTGAAAACCTGGCCAGTCCCATCTGATCCGTGTAGTTCGACACATCGATCGTAATTCACTCCGCGCCAGAGTTCGTTCGCAGACAGTCCTACGAGACAACTCAGTCCTCGCGAGTGTTTCAGTGTTCAAAGCACGCATCAGCCCCCTTTGAAGCACAGGAATCCTGTCAATTGCACCTGTTAGCTCCGTTGTTTTCCGATAAACCAGGTCCATGCAGATTCCAATGAGCGTGCACCCGATCATCATTAATCCAAAATTGTAGACCTCCAGAGACAGACTTGCAGGACCCGCAATCTGATCCATTACGAACCCCAAAGCTCTTGTCTCAGTCAGCCGCGGAGTCCCCTCCTCCGTTTTGAGAGTGTAAAAAATTTTATCCATTTTGTTGGGAAGCCAGCAAACCAAAGCCATATCAAGAAAAATAAAAATATTTAACCAGAAGGAATGAGGAAAATGCTCAGAAGACAAAACAGCTGCAGGAGGAACACACAAGGGAGAGAAGGAACAGTGCGACCGCTCTCAACAGAAGCCGGAAGTCAGGATTTTTAATCATCCCACGGGTCAAGGTTTTTATCGACCAGCGGGCCAGGGTTTGTGAAAAACCAGCTGGTGAAAAAAAAACCTTCGATTATAAATTTTGAAAAAAACCCTGACCCGCGGGTCAAGATTTTTTTTCGACCCGCGGGTCAGAATTTTTAATCACCCCGCGGGTCAAGGTTTTTATCGACCAGCGGGTCAGGGTTTTAAAAAACACCAGCTGGTCAAACATAAAACTTCGATTAAAAAAAAAAAAACCATGACCCACGGGTCAAGGTTTTTATCGACCAGCGGGTCAGAATTTTTAATCACCCCACGGGTCAAGGTTTTTATCGACCAGCGGGTCAGAATTTTTAATCACCCCGCGGGTCAAGGTTTTTATCGACCAGCGGGTCAGGGTTTTTAAAAAACCAGCTGGTGAAAAAAAAACCTTCGATTAAAAATTTCGAAAAAACCCTGACCAGCGGGTCAGAATTTTTAATCACCCCGCGGGTCAAGGATTTTATCGACCAGCGGGTCAGGGTTTTTAAAAAACCAGCTGGTCAAAAAAAAAACCCTTCGATTAAAAAATTCGAAATAAACCCTGACCCTGGTCAAGGTTTTTATCGACCTGCAGGTCAGGATTTTTAATCATCCTGCAGGTCAAGGTTTTTATCTTAGGATTCGAAAAAACCCTGACCCATGGGTCAAGGTTTTTATCGACCTGCGGGTCAGGATTTTTAATCATCCCGCGGGTCAGGGTTTTTAATCATCCCGCGGGTCAAGGTTTTTTCGACCCGCGGTTTAGGGTTTATTAAAAACCAGCTGGTCCAAAAAAAAACCTTCGATTAAAAACTTCGAAAAAAACTTTGACCCACGGGATGATTAAAAACCCTGACCCGCAGGTCGATAAAAACCTTGACCTGCGGGTCAGGGTTTTTTTTTCGAAATTTTTAATCGAACGTTTTTTTTTGGACCAGCTGTTTTTTGAAAAACCCTGACCCGAAATTATTGTATTATAATTACATTTAGGACAGTTCAAAATACCATGTACTCTTAGGATAATGCTTATTTTGGGCTTTTACACTGATTTCAGTCACAAAAACTGAAGATAGTACTTTTGCCTCAGAAATGCTTTTTTCTTTTAGTACAGCACAGAATCAGCTTAGTAACCACCTGGCCTCTCAGAACAGAGCCTTACACAAGCTGTGAGCACTGATTTCTGACTTGCAGAGGTAATCTTTTGAAATTTCACTCTGTTCATTTAGAACAGTTCAAAATAGCATGTACTCCTAGGATAATGCTCATTTTGGGCCTTTACACTCTTTTCAGTCACAAAAAGTTGAAGATAGTACTTTTGCCTAAAAATTGCTTTTTTCTTTTAGTACAACACAGAATCAACTTACTAACCACCTGGCACCTCAGAACAGAGCCTGACACAAGCTGTGAGCACTGATTTCTGACTTTCAGAGGTATTCTTTTGAAATTACTCTCTGTTCATTTAGAACAGTTCAAAATACCATGTACTCTTAGGATCATGCTTATTTTGGGCGTTTACACTGATTTCAGTCACAAAAATTGAAGCTAGTACTTTTGCCTCAAAAATGCTTGTTTCTCTTAGTACAGCACAGAATCAGCTTAGTAACCACCTGGCAACACAGAACAGACAAAGAAATGATTTTACCTACTATGTGACAAAGTATTTTCCTTTTATTTGAGCTTTTAACATGTTCAGGTTGGCAGATTGCCTCCACGGAAGTGAGAAACATGTCAAAGTCAAAGTCTGCAGGGACCAGGGGAGAGGAAACCTGTTTTTTTTGCCCTGAGGTCAACCTTCTGTGCCCTACTGAAAATCTACACACACATTCACTCACGCACGCACGCACACACACACACACACACACACACACACACACACACACACACACACACACACACAGAGGCACTAATGTTGCGTTTAAAGGGTCCCCAGACAAATCCATATAGCTGATGTAATTAGTTATTTTTTGGGCTGCACTTCATAAGACAAGTCATAATCAGACATTCAATACCGAGGTTTGCGAGAGCTGTTTGTTCTGGAGTTTTATCATCCACACAGGATCCTTCTGTGTTTATTCTCTGAGAACAATAATGTCCCTATGCTCCTGCTCTGGAATGCTATTCATTTGTCCAATTTAACACAGAAAATAAATACTAAAGTCAAGCTGACTAGCAAAATCTGTTTTTTTTTACTTTAAATTTTCTACAAAAACGTCTTTAACAACTGTGCTCTGGTGGTGTTGGCTGCTCGAAGGAATGACACAGCTAACTGTTTAGAGAAGGCTTATCTGTGTTAATATCCTAATGCAGCAAGGTATAAATGTGGATTAGCCAAGAAAATCTCAGGAATAGAAGGAAGAAATTCCAGAGCCAATGCTATGGAAGGAGGAGATCACTAAAGAGCACGTTTTGCTGAAGTTGGAGAGTAATAGGAAAGAATTCTTGAATACAAATAAAGCATAATTTGCTTAATACAAAGTTTGTGTTTATCCACATTTAGCACAGCAGAAGTGTTTTATGTGATGCCAACACTCTGTGGTCACTGGAACAGGACACCGATTCTCAATCGTCCTGACACACACACACACACACACAAATTCCTGTGTTATATAGCTCTAATTTAATCCATACTTTAAAGAAAAAGGAGAAAAAGTTATGAAAATGAAAACAAAATGAATGAGAAGAAAAAGGTTTTACTGTTGTGGTTTGAAGGGGATTTTCCAGCCATTTTTGTGTAAGAATTTTAAATGATTACTATCTTAGTCATTGTCAATAACTTCCTGAACAGCCTCTGTTCAGAGAATTAGAGTTTAAGGTTTAAGGTGATGAGCAGCTAGCCTCGCCTCGCTTTCCTCCACGGATATGGGTCACAGGGACAGCATCCCAGGGCATCCCTGTCCACCAGCTCCTCTGCTGGGACAACCAGGTATTCCCAGGCTAGCTTGGAGATGAACGTCCTCCAGTGTGTCCTGGGTCAACCCGGGGGCCTCCTGCTGAAACACCTCCCCAGGGAGGCGTCCAGGAGGCCCAAACCACCTGAACTGGCTCCTCTAATGTCTATGACCAGGGGTGCACACAATTTTTCTGTTGAGGTACTCTATGGAGAACCTGGCACTGGTGTCTGGTATGCACCACATCTCCGTGGGTTCGGGGGGTGGGGGTGGGGGGGTAATGATAAGCTGTCACCGGTGCTGTGCATGTGTGAGTTGTGTGCGTGTGTCAGAGGTGCTGCGTTCATGTGTCTACTAGCTTCAGAGGACATGTGAGCACTCATTCGCTGCGATGCAACAGGATGTGAAGCTCGTCAGATTGCGGGCTGCACGATCGGGACTACGAAAGCGCTAGTCTGCAAAGGCGTGTTTGGACAGTCGGTTTTGGTACGCATACATGTGTACTGGCGGGCTAATCATGTGCAGCTTTGTCTCTAACTTTATCCTTAGTTGCTAATACAGTGATTTTTTAAAATAATAATGTTTATTTAAAAAAATCACAAGTTATTTAAAAAACCCACAATGAATAAGTGATCAAATATGGCCACTTGTCCTATTCAAGGTTAACCTGGTTTAAATAAGATGAATTTTATGGTGGTGAAAGTACAAGTAAAACAATAAATTAGAAAAAGTGTCACAGTTTAAATGCACTTGTTTTAGAAAACTCACCTGTCTTAAAGGTCAGATTCTTGATGCTGGCAGTCTTTGTTTCAGTACAGGCACCAGTTTGAGTTTGTTGATGGTTAAAAACCCAAACACAGAGCCAATTATCTGTGTCTACTTATCGTTTGGCCCAAACATCCTCCAGGGCATCAGCCCAGACCTGATCAATTGTACTCCTCATGTCACATTCAAGTCTCTGCGTCTGGTCATTGGATCACAAGGTGTCAAAACCTCAGTCAGAGGAAACAGGAAATCAGGCAAAAAGGAGAAACAATCCAAGGAATGCCTGTGAAGTCCTGTTGATGGTAAAGCCTCACATCTGGGTGAGGTATGACACTGAAAGGGCAAAGGTCAATGACTGTTTAAAGCCTTTAGCAGGGGCATGGTTATTAGTCTGGAGCCAAAGCATGCATGTTAAAACCCATGATTGAGTTATAAAATATGGAGGGAGAAAAACCAACAAGTAGAGCTGTAGAGACAACACAGGAATGTACCGTAGTTACAGATAAAAAAACAAAAACAGGTCAATATGTTTTATACTCTGATGAGTCAGTAATGTTGAGAAACAAAAGCATTCCATCCAGATAATCTACAAGTTCCCCACAAGCCAATAACTGTACGGAGCCCAGCTGATAAATACTTCATTAAAACACTTCTCTTGAGAATCTAGAGGTGTTTGTTTTTCTCATGCACTTCATGATGTGTGACTTTTTCAAGCTGCCTCCACATGGAGGCCAGGACTAAATGCTGCACTAGCAGCTGTGACCCTCTGTGCTGTTCTTCCAGACAACTGAGAGCTCCAGATGTAGAACTTATTGTTTTTAATTCTGATTCATGACTTATCTTGCTTCTTCTTTCATTTCATGCATTTAATTTTTATTGTCTTTATCAAATCAAAATCAATTAAAAAACAGTTTATTAATCCCAGAGGGAAAGCAGGTGTTTATGCATCCGTGGGTTCGGGGGGTGGGGGTGGAGTGGTAATTCATGTTTTTTCATGAAGTCATAGCAGGATGTTCTAGCTGTGGACAAGGACGGATAGCCTTTAGTATGTTTTTATGTAGTTATGCTTGTAAAAAAAAATCACCTCACTTGGTTCAGGCTAGATGTTGTAAACTCTACTTCTCCAAACTCAGTCCATTCAGGAGGCTACCTATGAGTAAGATAGTAAATGTGTACATTGATTACACAGAAACTAACTGCAAAATGGTCACTATCCCTTTAAGATGTTCTTGTTTGAAACAGTGGAAGCCAATGTTTAGAACTGTAATTCAGAACTGCCCTTAGGCTGAGAGACACATGATGTGGGTGAAGGGGTCAGACTTTTACAGAGAAAAATGAGGAATGAAAAATAGAGCTAGTGGACCCCCTTCTTGCCCTCACTACCAGCACCATGACCACAGGGAGACCACCCAGAAAGAGCAGTCAGCTGTCACTCATTTCATTAGGGGAGTAAACATTGCAGTATTTTGTTTCTGGGAGGAATACTGCTCCCTAATCCTCTTTAATGCATATTATGGCTTCTGATATTGTAGCTGTCGGGGTTAGACCTCATATCTCCGTTTGTCATCACTTTCATGTTTTTCCATAAATCAGCAATATTGGTCATCTTTCACATCTATCAAGGGTTTGATGGATGACTTTTTAAAGAAAAGTGTCAAGAAAAGCTTCAGACATGGTGTTGATCCAGGGTTTAGAAACACGTTTTCTTCCATTTCCTGAAAAGTTGCATTTTTGGAGATTTGGCATTTTTGCCCAACAGCTACAATATGTTTTTTTATGGAGTAGACTGTCCTAAATCTAATGGTTTTCTTACACAGATGAAGTAAAATGCAAATCAAAGTGACAAACATGTAAGAACTTGTTATTTATCTATAGCATCAATTTTTTTAAACCACAAGGAACTTCACATCACACAAGAAAAAAACAAAACAAAAAGCATTAAAAAAACAAAGAAGTAATTGTCAGTTAATGCGACAGATAAAAGATTAAATGTATGAAGGTGAATCTCCATGCAGAACCTTAAAAGCCCAAACTAGAACCCTGAACTGTGTTCTGATCAGTAAAGGTGTGACATCAGAGCGCTTTGAGAACAGAGTTAAAAGTCAATCATCTCTTACCAGCAGATTCATCTAACAAAGGGACGGCCGGAGGAGAATATTACCTAATCATCACCATGATGAACACACACACACACACACACATCAGGGTCAAACAAGGGCACAGTTCACGTGTGTGTGTGTGTGTGTGTGCATGCGTGCGTGCGTGTGTGTGTGTGGTTCAGAGGCAAACTGTCAGCACAGACTCAAGCTGGCTGTAATCCCTCTGTGAGAGAACAACAAACACTCACAACCAATAAAACTAACTTTAAAAATCAGTCCAAACATGACCTGCAGTCTCAGTCCAGACCACCACAGAGCAGTCTAGACCACCACACAGCAGTCCAGACCACCACAGAGCAGTCTAGACCACCACACAGCAGTCTAGACCACCACACAGCAGTCTAGACCACCACAGAGCAGTCTAGACCACCACACAGCAGTCTAGACCACCACACAGCAGTCTAGACCACCACACAGCAGTCTAGACCACCACACAGCAGTCCAGACCACCACACAGCAGTCCAGACCACCACGCAACTGTCCAGACCACCACATCGCTATGCAGACCACCACACAGCAGTCCAGACCACCACAGAGCAGTCTAGACCACCACAGAGCAGTCTAGACCACCACACAGCAGTCTAGACCACCACACAGCAGTCTAGACCACCACACAGCAGTCTAGACCACCACACTGCTGTCCAGACCACCACACAGCAGTCCAGACCACCACACAGCTGTCCAGACCACCACACCGCTGTCCAGACCACCACACAGCAGTCCAGACCACCACACAGCAGTCTCGACCACCACACAGCAGTCTAGACCACCACACAGCAGTCTAGACCACCACACAGCAGTCTAGACCACCACAGAGCAGTCTAGACCACCACACAGCAGCCAGACCACCACACCGCTATCCAGACCACCACACAGCAGTCCAGACCACCTCGCAACTGTCCAGACCACCACACCGCTATCTAGACCACCACACAGCAGTCTAGACCACCACACAGCAGTCTAGACCACCACACAGCAGTCCAGACCACCACAGAGCAGTCTAGACCACCACACAGCAGTCTAGACCACCACACAGCAGTCTAGACCACCACAGAGCAGTCTAGACCACCACAGAGCAGTCTAGACCACCACACAGCAGTCTAGACCACCACACAGCAGTCCAGACCACCACAGAGCAGTCTAGACCACCACAGAGCAGTCTAGACCACCACAGAGCAGTCTAGACCACCACACAGCAGTCTAGACCACCACACAGCAGTCTAGACCACCACAGTTTTACACTGTATAGACAGTCTGGACTCCTTTAAAAAGCAGTTGAAGACCCAATTATTCAAAACTGCTTTTAAAGAACTCTTTTGTGTTCTCTCGTTGTTGTTTAATGATTTTGATTTGTAATGATATTTTGTTTGTTTTATTGATTTTATTTGTTTATCATGTTTGATTCTGTTTTCTGTGAAGCACTTTGTGATTTTTTCTGTGAAAGGTGCTATATAAATAAACTTTACTTACTTACTTACTTAATTTACATCGATATCCAGACCACCACACCGGTATCCAGACCACCACATTGCTATCCAGACCACCTCGCAACTGTCCAGACCACCACACCGCTATGCAGACCACCACACAGCAGTCCAGACCACCACACAGCAGTCCAGACCACCACACAGCAGTCCAGACCACCTCGCAACTGTCCAGACCACCACATCGCTATGCAGACCACCACACAGCAGTCCAGACCACCACACAGCAGTCCAGACCACCACACTGCTGTCCAGACCACCACACAGCAGTCCAGACCACCACACAGCAGTCCAGACCACCACACAGCAGTCCAGACCACCACACTGCTGTCCAGACCAACAGCGGTCCAGACCACCACAAAGCGGTCACAGCATAATTAAATATTGCATAACAGAAGAGGTCATGTCCTTATGAGATGAACTTGATGTTGACAACAGACCAGTAATGATGATAATAATAAATACTAATACATCTCAATACTTACTACTACATACTACTACTACTACTAGGGGTGTAACGATACCCACAACTCACAAGACGAGACAAGATTTATTACTAGTTTCAAGAAAACTTCAAAGATCAAATTTATGCAACAAAAAGTCCTTTTTTTCCAGACTTTTAGAAGTTTTTCCACAAACTCAACTGATGTCTTTCTTTTTCTGATTTCTTGAATCTTATCAGTAGGGGTGTAACAAGACTGAAAACTCACGAGATGAGATATTATTAAAATTTTCAAGAATTTTTCAAAGATCAAACTATTGCTGCAAATATTTTTTTTTTCCTGTCTCTTTCCTCCTCTCCTGTCTCTCTGTAGTTTAAACAGAGCCATGATATTAAACCTACACCTAAAAACAACAGCCAGTATCCGTTTAATATAGTGTAACTACGTTTTAGACAGTAAAAACTACAGGGCTCTAAACTGCCTTTGAAAAAGTGCAGGGGACATGTCCCCCCCCCCCCCCCCCCCCCCCCCCCCTTACTTCCAAATATGTCCATGTCTCTCTCAGTAATCTTTCAGTCCTTTGCTTCTCAGCTCTCCAATGCTGTTATTCTGTCTGTTTTCTCCTGGTTTTCTTTTCTCTCTTCTTGTTGAAAAATAGAATCAGTTCAGTTAAACTTCACTAAATCCTTAAAGGATTTGATCATTAATAGAAACTAAATGCAAAGTTAAGAAAAGCTTTTTATTTTATATAATAAAACTGTGTTTAATACAGTGATAATCATAGTGTTTCATATACAGTAGATTGTTTTCAGATGCACACACCTGTCTCTGTTGCCTTTTCTCTTCTCTCTCCTCGCGACTGACTGCCTGTTATGGATCCTTTAATGCAGGAGGTTTAGGGATCCACACCTTTCTGCTCTGAGCCACTCATCGTATCACCAGCTGTAATTTCACTATTTCCACGTTCAGGCAGACCCTTCTCTACCAGGTCAGCTGGAATTCTGAATGTTGGAGCTTCAGCGTCGACGGCTGGTTACGTTTACTTTCACTTTTGGAGCAATGCACTCCGAAGTTTTCTCTTGTTTTTTAAAAATAGATGGTTGTTTTTTTGTTTTCATGCTTCACAAACAACACAAAACCATATCATTTTCCAACGTTGACATGTGTTGCCTAGTAACAAATGTTTCACTTGCGTGCCACACTGCAAATACCCATTACATTATCCGGTCATGAGGGCTCGCGAGATAGAAGTTATCTCAACGAGACATATCGTGACGTTTTAATATCGTGAGATCTCGTACCACAGTATGTAAACTCTTCTGGATATGGCCATTTTGATGGAATAGAAACATGCTTTTAATAATTTTTTTGCCACAAACAGGTACAGACAAACCTAAAATAGCACTGGCTCAGCTTGCCTTACTGTCTTCTTTTCATCTGTGTCTAGGATACAGGAGCACCATCTCCAGTAGGGAAACTCCCTACCCACCTCCAACAGCTCCTCCACTGGGACCCAAAGGAGTTCCCAGGCCAGCCTAGAAATATAATTCATCTAGTGTGTTCTGGGTCGATCTGGAGACCTTCTGATGGCAGGTCATGCCTGAAACACCTTGCCTGAGAGAGGTGATCCTGACCAGATGCCCAAAACACCTCAGCTGACTCCTTTTAATGTTGAGGATCAATGGTTCGAGTCCCTCCTATATGTACAAGGTTTTTACCCTTACTCATTTCAGCCACTTATATATAATGTGAGTGCGGTGGGCAGCTCCTTTATTCAGAGACTGATACATCCCTGCTATAGGAAAGGAACGCTTCCGCAGATCATTTATCCCAACAGCAGTCAGAGTCTACATAACACATCATAATGTCAAGAGCAATGTATAGAGCATGTGGTTTAATGATGTAAATAGTACTCTTGTTCTTACTAGTATTCCATTTCTTGTATGTGTAGCAAGCTGTGGTAACATACAAATTTTCCCCATTATGGGATCAATAAAGTTTTATCTTATCTTATTTAGAATTAGAAACCATGTCAATGCCCAAAGCTCGTGACCATTGATGGATTGGAACGTAGATTGATTGTTAAAATAAAAGTCTTGCTTTCAACACAGACTGGTTCAGCATGTAAATTACTGCCACGATCCACCTGTTGATCTCCTGCCCCCTCCTTCCCTCACTCGTGAACAAGACCTTGAGATACCTAAACTCCTCCACTTACGTATAGGATCTCACCCCCAACCTGCAATTGGCAATCCAACCATTTGCAATCCAAATAAATGGTCTCAGATTTGGAGGTGCTGATTATAAAATGGGGCGGCATTTAGTTCAGTTGGGAGAGAGGCCAGTCTGGTAACTGGAGGGTCGCTGGTTCAATCCCCAGCTTTGTCTGGGTTAGATTGTCGTCGTGTCCTTGGGCAAGATACTTCACCCAACTTGCCTGTGTGACTGTGTGTGAATGTTGGTGGTGGTCAGAAGGGCTGATGGCGCAGAATGGCAGCCTCGCTTCTGTCAGACTGCCCCAGGTCAGCTGTGACTACAGACGTCTGTCGTAGTTTACCACCACCGGTGTAAATGTGTGCGTGAATGAATAATGGAGCTTCTGTCAAAGCACTTTGGGTGTTCTGAAAGGCGCTAAATAAATCCAATCAATTATTATTAGTATTATTAATTCCAGACACTTCTCATTTGGCTGCAAACCTTCCCAGGAAGTAGCAGAAATGAGATCCTCCTGCCACCAAATTCAACACCCTCCACACCATGGCTAGACCTAGGAACTCTGTTCATAAAGGTTATGAACAGGACCAGTGATAAAGGGCAGCCCTGGAGGAGTCCAGCCCTCACCAGGAACAGGTATGATTTACTGACGGCTATTCATAAAATATCACTGTGTGTTGCATTAATGAAAATGGTAAATAAAAAATAGTTCAGATGTTATTTTAGAGTTGTGTCCTTTTATAAAAACAGTAAGGATTCAGCTCCTCATGCACACACCTACAAAATTACACGCAACCGTTATCCTATAGGAGTTGAGCTAACGAATTGTATCATCACCACTGCCAAAAGAAAGCATACCAAAAACCTATAATAATCAGTCTTTCCCAACCTGATAACACCACTGACTTGAGCCCAGGTGGAGCCTCCAAGCTCATAAACATCCCTACCTTCACATTCAGCTCCATACAGTTTACACATGAAAGCCCCCTTTGCTTGATGTTAAAAGACCTCTCTCCAGTTTCTTCACTCTACTGTTCAATAACTCAATTGAAGTTGTCTTTCATGGCTCTGAGCTGGCATTTCATACAGGTCATACTCTCACAGCTGTAGGCACCTCCAGTGATCACTGAACTCATGTGATTAACCTAATAAAACGTAGAACTGTCTTAACTATTCTCCTGCTTCGTCTTCCACATCCTCATGTTTTTTTTCATACCTGCTGTCTCATCTGAAACTTATTCACTGACAGTTACACCTTTATTTTCTGTGGTTCAAGTTTTACCCTTTGGCAAAAATTTGATTCACATTGCTGCCAAGTCACATCTTTTCTGTTAGTCTTCAAAACTTTTGTAAATGATCAGCAATACTTCTTTGTCTTTTAACTAGGGATCAGGTTTTTTTGCCCTCAAGTCCGAGTCATTTGATTTTGAGGATCTGCTGACACTGAGTCCTGATCCAATACTTCTATAATGTTGTTGTCATCAACTTTATAATACCTCCAGACAATGACTCCTGGCCACCCCACTGTCTGGCTATTATAAATTTTAGTAGCATTAGTTCTGCATTTCATGATGAAATTTTCATCTCTAATGCACAAAAATGGTACCCTGGCAGTCAAAATGGTACCCTCAAAAGGTACAATTTTGCATCATAACTGGGGGTACAAATTTTTACCTTTGTAGTTTGTACCTTTTACTAGTCAAACATGTACCTTAGGGCAGTGTTTTTCAACCTTTTTTGAGCCAAGGTACACTTTGTCGTTGAAAAATATCACAAGGCACACCGGGGTGGGGGGTTACTAACCTAACAAGAATTACTAAAGCCTGTCACAACTTCCCTCAGAAGCCCAGACAAATCAGATGAGATGAGCTCTGAGCTCATTGATGATTGATAAAGTTATCGGATTAATTTTGTCCAATTAAACATTTTTAACACTAAAACACATTGATCTGTCATCAGAGGTCTGTCTCCTTTAACTTTACAGCTGTTTTCTAAGGCTCTCTCTGTTTTAATAGTTTTACTGTAGAAACCTTCTCATCTGTTCACCTGACAATAGGTTTAGTTTACAGGTGACCTGATTAAATCATCAACTGTCTTTTTTACTATCAAAAACCTTCAAACTGATTTTTTCCATCTGTCAAAAAGTGATTGTAGCATCCAGTTTGTCAGTAATAGATTAAATCTGCCTTAAAATGACTTTAATTCTCTATTGTTTATTTCAATATCCAAATCATAGGACTCTTTCATGTTTTTGTTTAATAAAACTATTTTGGGGGATTTGAACATTAGTATTAATGTAAGTCTCTGAAAACAAAGACAAACCTCTGATAAAATCATTGACAGATCAATGTGTTTTTAGTGTTGATATTGTTTGATGTGTTGAATTTTAAGCTGTCAGTTATTATACTGAGAAACAGTTTGAGCGCGTGCTGCCACAATCACGCTATTGAGAGGCGCGTGCACCGCTGAGTTTGGAGGTGATCAGACAACGTCATTCATTCTTCAGCCAAAGTGAAGAGACATGGGAGAAAATAACCAATGGGCTGCTCAGACTGTCAAAAGTAAACTGTTATGCTAACTTCTAAGAGGTTTTTTTTTTTTTTACGTTGACTTATTTATTTATTTTGCTGAATGCTCGGAGGATCAAAGTAAAACGATGTTGGTCCAGCCCAGTGTCAGTGGACCCGCTGATCTCCTGGTTTAATGGAGCAGTCAGATCAAAGTATGAATTTAAAAACGTCTGGACCGTCGGTTCACCAGAGACCCAGTCGGCTGATGCAGAGTGTGGCCAGTGTTCTGCCCAAACTCTGCCAAGTTTTTGCCGTGGGTCCACGACTCACTTGGCCCTTCCCAGCAGGACCAAGTCCGAACCACAGACTAGATGCGGTCCAGTTTGGGGGAGGAGGGGTTCCAGATGCCGAGCGTGTTGCGGACCGCGGGAGCCTATCAGGGGCAGACGCGCGTCTCCCCCTGGCACCGGCTCGCTGCCTGGTGCTGTCGCTGGACCCGGTCCAGGTCCTGGATCTGCTGCGCGTCTGACTCCAAACAGAACCTGAGTCTGCCATTTGGTGATGACTGGCACAGACGCGTGACAATGAAATATTATTTGCAGATAATAATTTAGTTTAAAAAAATGTTTTTTAGACTAATAGGTGAAAATTAATAATTTCCCGCGGCACACCTGAAGATCTCCCACAGCACACTAATGTGCAGCGGAACAGTGGTTGAAAAACACTGCTCTTAGTGACCATAAAGAACAGTACAAACAAAATAAACATAACTTTAATAACAAGCCGAAAACAAATAATAGTTGGTTAACTAAAAGGATGATTACAATTCATGCTTTTAATACAGACTGCTGATATCGGAGATTTTTGATGCAGTCCGATATAATCCGATATCGTATTTTTGGAGCCGATATCCGATATTGATATCAATATCGGGACATCCCTAGTTCTCATGTCAGAAACGGTAATTTGTTAAATTAGTCCATAAAAGAATGGCGTTACGTAGCGCCATTACTTTAAATGGTGTTATTACCAACACTGGTGGTAACATCCCTTATGGTGTGTCTTGTGATTTTTTTCTTTATGATAAAGTGTACCTTGGCTAAAAAAAATGTTGAAAAACAATGCCTTTATTATTGTGATCAAAAACATTGAATCTATATTCTGAGGCTGCTCTGTAAATAGTTTTCAAATTAACAATACTTAATAGCAACTTCTGATCAATCCATATCATTTCCAGACTTAAAAAATGTACAGATGTAAGCTACACCCACTTTTGGTCAAACCACACCCACTTCCTGTTCAAGTCCCACCCACTCCGAGTACAGATACAAATACAGATCATTTAGATGGTTGAACAGATACAGATAATGCTGGACGCCAAGGGAATAGATTTGCTCTTGACATTGGTGGGGACCAGGACGGAACCGGGGGGGGGGNTTATCAGTAAATGTAAAAACCTGTATATTTTTACATTAAAATGTCCTTTAGCTTTTTACAGCTATGAGAGCAGTATTAAGTCTTATTTAAAATATAAATCTAATCTGGTTCTTGTATTTTTCTTGAAATACAGTGTGGTATTTATAATTATCCAAAAAGATGTCAATATCCATATTGGGTCGTTTTTAGTTTAATAAAATCGACACAGGAAACCCCTGTAACTGACTTTAAAACAAAGTCTATTCCCTAAAACAGTGAACAGAACTACAGACCCACAACCCAGCTAGCAGCTGATGACCTCCATCCAGGGGGGCCGCCAGGGATTTTGGGCCCCATGAAAAAATATCAAGTTGGGCCCGGTGGCAGCTCCATAGGGGGTGCTGGGGCTCCGCCCTCCCTGATGTGTAGGGAGAACATTTTTTAAAATATATATAATATATATGAGATATTAGCTGTTGTTCTCCATCATCAACACTAGGTTTGAACATTTATTGTGTTCAAGGTTATCGTATCATGTTTGTTAATTAAAATGATCAGATTTTGTTTCATTTTCCTCTCTGGTGAATTATTTGAAAATCACTGGGATTTTTGTTCTAAAAGCTACATAAACAAACAGACCCTTATGAGACATCCCATAATTCAGTCAGCATCAAAACATCTGATTTCAAGGTATTTAGTGGAAGGTTTTCTTTAGTTCCTTTAAAAAGGCTCTTCACAGTAATAATAATCTCACAGTAATTTCTGTAACATTAACAGACTAAAAAACATTTCAACCTGCCCAGCATCAACACAGACTTTAAGTTGTTACTGATTCATCTAATCATCATTGTGTGGAAAAATGTTTTTACCACAAAAATAACATTTTATATTTATTTGTAATAGTTCTGTTTAATGTCATTATCCACTCACAGCATGCTGGCTTCTTTGCAGCATGTTTAGGTGAAACTAGTATTTGGGGGTATGTGGAAAATGAAGTATTTTTAAGGTAAATTATGTGGAGAAAAATATATTAATGCTTTAATCTTGTCACCTGTATAAAAAAACAACAAATCCTTTATTGACAGTAACTTTGAGTCATGGGCCATGGAGGATTTGAGTCAGTCAGGTGAACATATCAGCAGGTTTCAACCATAAAACTATTTACAACATGATGAGTCTCTGAAAACAGCTGTCAGGTTAAAGGACAGCAAAACTCTGCTGAAGTCCTGTCAGATAAATGTGTTTTTTAGTGTTTGATTGACTGAAATTGAAGCTGAAACCATTGAGTCGCGCTGAGAAACAGCTGAAGCTGCGCGCTCCCGTGACAAACGTTCACTTTATGACCAAACGCCTCAAACTCTCTGATAATGGATACACGTGTGTTAAAGTTGTTAGCGAGGTCCTGGAGAGAAGTGACACCGACGGTTAGACAGCTTCCCCGGTGCTGACAGGACAAAGATGGAGGTTCTGACTGGAGGTCGGTCTGCTCCAGCTCCGTGTTTCCTTCAGCCAGAGGAGACGTGACTCGGGCGGACTGTACCATTTCATGCCGATGTGAGGGGGGGTTTCAAATAATTTTTTTAATGAATAAAGTAGTGACCTCTGATATACATTTTATGAAGACAAAAGGATTGTTTGTTTAATGTCTTAATTTTAACAAAATACCGAGGAGTAAGGTACTTGTGATTTTTAAACTTTAAAAAAAAAATTCTTTTTTTAGAGACTTTTTTGGGCCCCCTAAAAGTCGTGGGCCCTTAGAATCTTCCTAACTTTCCCCCCCCTTTACGGCGCCCCTGCCTCCATCCACTATAAACAGGACAGGTCTAGTCCTGCAACAGGAGGACTTTCTACTGATCATCATGCACCAGGATTTTGGAATGAACTTCCTTTAGTTTTATGCTGTATAGACAGTCTGGACACCTTTAAAAAGCAGCTGAAGACCCAGTTATTTAAAACTGCTTTTAACTAAATATTTTATGTTCTCTTATTGGTGTTTAAACATGTCGATTTTTAATGATATTTTTATTTGTTTTATTAATTTTATTTGTTTTATAGTCTTTTATTTTGTCTAAGAAATCTTCATCTGTCCTTTATTATTTCATTTCTTTTAATAGTCTTTTATTGTATCTTGATGATTTTGGTTCATATTTACATGCCCTCAAACACACCACCTGCTAGTTAGTTGATTTATTCTCCAAACTTTAACTAATAAACAGTTACATGATTACATGATGATTACATGATTTATGGTTAAATCCAAAAACTCTATATTTTCTCATTAAAAATGTCTTTTGCCTTTAGTAATTACACATAAAGGATTTATGCCTTCTTTGTTTCTGCATCTTAATGATACTGAGAGACAAAACGATCATTAAAAGCTGAACAGAGACCTGGACCTGACTGAGACCCGGACCTGCTAACAGGTCTAGAACTAGATTAGACTGGACTGAATATCTAGTTAACGTTCTGTTATTTTGTTTTAAGGTCATAATCGAGATGTTCTCTGATGCTTTTGACCTGATGTGTATAAATACAACCTCTACAGCTGTCTGTCAGCTGGTTGTTATGACAACGGCGCGAGCTGCGAGTCTGGCAAAGCGCGAGACAGAAAAGAGAGTTTCTGCTTCCTCCTTAGTTCTGAGCGCTGAAACAGGAAGTGCAGATTAAACCGTGAAGTCCTGTAGCGCTGGTCCGGATCGGTCCGGTCCAAAGTTAACATCACGACTGGTAAAATGCCCGATGGCCAGTCCAGTCCGCTCCACAGCAGGTCCTGTCAGCGACAGCGGCTCGGCGCTGGCCGCGAGGGGCTCACGTCGGTCGATCAGAGACACACCTCCAAGCCCGCGGAGGCAGAGGAGCATGGCTGACACCTCGCTCCGCTGGGCTGCACGTATGGTGGGGACGCAGTGTCATTTCTGAATCCTTGGATCAAATTATTGGTGGGGACATTTCAGTGATTTCTAAATATTGGTGGGGACACGTCCCCTGCGTCCATGCTAAATTTACGCCCTTGCTGGACGCTCATCCCTAGTTCTACTTCTTGAATTTGTAGCTGCCGGCTGGGGTGGCAAGGCTCTCTTTTAGGGTGCCACCCCAGTAGATCCCCACCCATGGCCGTGGGAAGGCTGGTCTATGGATTATACCTGATGGGAGGTGTGAGTGCTCTGAGAAGTGTTTCTGTAAAAGACCTAGTGATACGTTTACAACGCTGCAGAGTGCAGCTTTAGGCCTAAGTGGACCAAAAAAAGCTGAAAGTTTTTGTTGTTTTGTCTTGGTGTGAAAGTTAAAGGGTTTAAAATAAAATACTCATTATTTTATATTAATTAGTTTATTATGTCAAACACAGCTATGGTGTAGAAGAACTGATGAACAGGGTTTGTCTCAGTCAGAGACAGATGGACATTCAATCTTGACATTGCCATTGACAGTAATCCCCCCATCTCTTGTTTACAGATGTCTCTCTCTCACTTAACTTAAGTTGGGTGATGTTTAAAAGTGTTCGGATGGCCTTTTCAGGACTTTCAGCTGCAGCTGAGGCTTCCAGCTCAGCTGGTCGCACATGTCTGTCAGCGCTGCTATTACCATCCTCTGAATATGTGTGTGTGTGTGTGTGTGAACACCTGAGCCTGTGACCTTGAAACTAACTCTGAACATAATACTCAACACCTTCCCGCATGCACATACACTCATGTACATGTTAGCTAACTCTTCTTTGGGTTTTTTATTCTAAAAACCTTTAAGGTTATTAGCATCATCCCATGCCTTCAAAGATTATTTTAACATCATCATGTTCAGTGAGAAAACATTTATATATTTGATGTAAAGTTTGTTTTGGGTGTTCCATTAAAGAGACACTGATTTGATTAATAATGATTAATACTGAACGTCTGACCAGAGGCGAATTTAGTCATTTAAGGGCCCAAAGTATTGAAGAGACCCTCCATGTTCAAACGTGTTATTTTTCAACCCATCTCAGTGTTGTTTATTGGTACCAGTAAGTCTGTCCTGCCTGGTCTAAATTTCTGTTAGATAATAAGAACCATTTGATATCCTTTAGAGGTCACTGATGCATAATATATAAAAGTCTTTAAAGTGTTTAAATGAATGAACAATTATTGGCTGGATTAAATATTCATGGAAAATGTGCATGATCAGTCTGTTACAACCCTCCCCTTTTTCCCCAGATGGTATGGCTGGTTAGAAGGAAAAAAGTTTGCGGAGTCTTGAGATGTGGGTAAGAAAATATATTTATTCAACAAAAATCGCTCCAGGGCTGGTAAAACTAACACAAATGGTGACAACCCTGGAGGATAAAACAAAAACGAAAACCCCAAAACTTACCAGCCGGGGGAGGGACAACACTAACATAAAATACCTGTTAATTACCAAAACAAAAGAAAACTCCACCGGAGAAACAAAAGACAGGATCAACCTCCCCCGGGTCTGGAAAAGAAAAGAAATCAGAGTTATTTACAATATTTACAAAAGCAGAATGAATAAATCAGGTTGTCAGTTGAATATCAAAAGAAATGTTCTTCTCAGAATGATAACCAAAGACTCAAACACAAGGAAACCAAAAGGGCTCAACCAGAACTTATAGTACTAAGAGTTTAACTCTAAACAAAAACTCTTCAAAAGTTCAGCCCACAAATACAGCTTAACAATAATCTTTGTTTTTAACAGACCAACACAAAGCTGCATGGAGTCAACTCATGGAATGGAGGTGCTCCTAGAATGAAGTCACTTCCTGGCTTTAAGCTGCTGGTGTCGCGTTATAGTGGAATAGACCCTGTGCACGTTAGCATATGCTACTTCCGGTGGGAAGACTCCTGTACAGTGTGTTATTTCCGGTTTGATATTCTCACCTGGTCGCACCCTATTTACGGTCTTGTATTCCCGAAGAAATCGACAAAATGAGTGGACTAAGCGGCGATTTAAATTTTTCTAGATGTCTGGGGCATTTGCCTAATATTTCTGTTGATGATGTTCACCAACTTGTTGATAGTTTTTCCCTGCGCCAAAGAGCAAACGAGAGAAAGGCTTCACATTTTATATTTCGCAGGATTTATCTAATTTTGAAGGTAAGTCACAACCCTCCCCATCGTCAATACTTATAGTTTGAGACCCTTACCAACGTAAATTATTTGTGTATATGCTGAGGCTTTTTTACGGTTTGTTGACATGCTGTGTAATCCTCCGCTGACGGTCGCGGTTTGGAGAACCTGTTTAGAAGCTGCAGATCGCTCGGTTCCTATTCGATTGATCTAACACCGGGCCCATTTAGCACATAAATCCATAGGATTAGACACTAAATTAGTCCATCAGCCAGTCATCATATAGAAATAAAAACTCTCCGGAGTGGAGCGCAGTGCAGCAGCAGCTGAGGCACAGCTCTGTGCGCTTTGCGGGACTCTGTATAATATTAACGTTCATTATGATTTCATGAGAGAGAGATGAGGTGTTCACAACCTTCCCCATCGTAAATCCTAATATATAGCAGGGGTCCCGTTAACCGGAAATGTCCCGTATTTAACCGTTTTATTTATTTTTTTACTTTCACGGAAAGATCTGAAGGGCGCCGGTCATTCTGACAGGTTTGCGCACGAGCCTGCCCGTCCATACCGTCATAGGAAATCACTGAATTGTCCCCTCTAATAATTCGAACCAAGGATGCAGAAATATTGCAGCATCTCCACCAATACCTGCAGCCCAGACTGAGGTTCTGTGCTGCTGTGTGCAGACCTGTGATCCAGACGTCCTGCGCTCTGCAGCAGAAGAACACTGGTCCACCAGAGCGTCAGGTGTCAGACCCGAACCGCTCAAACGCCCCTTTGCAATCCGGTGCTCAGTGCGCGATCAGACATGGATTAACTACACTTCCTGTTGTAATGCTCTCTCAGAGTAGCGTTCATAGGCTGTGGAGGCTTGTTGACACGTAAAATCTGCTCCGCGAGCCGCGCGCACATAGAACTGGACTCCAAACGCGAGGAGGTCCGCATTAAACAGCAGCGCCAGGTTTTCCCCCGAGTATCTCAATGAAAAATATGTGAACCCCTCATCCCTCTCTCACTGTCTCTCATGATCTCATAATGAATGTTAATATTCTGTAATCAGAGTCCCGTGGAGCGCACAGAGCTGCATCTCGCTGCGAGGCGCTCGACTCCAAACAGTTTTTAGAAATGTCTATAGGATGACTGGCTGATCGACTAATTTAGAGTCTAATCCTATGGATTTATGTGCTAAATGGGCCCGGTGTTTGAGTAATAATGCTACTGAAAATGTAATTATTATAATTTTTAAAATTAATAAGTGACGGAAAAAAATAGATTATGACCGGATGTTTTAAACCCTGTCAGTCAAAATGACGGAAAACCAAAAAGCCTAGCACGACCTCTGATATACAACAACCTTTTTTTAACCCGATCCTTTCCTTTTCGTAATTTGGACATGATTCTGTAGTCCATCTTCGCAGTAAGGATTTACCGTCAAATACAGCTACAGGAAACGAAAGACAGTACATCCGGTCTCAAACCCGGAAGTTAGCATTTTCTCGTGCACAGGGTCTATTGGGTGCAGCTGGGAGAGTGCAGACCCGAGAGCGTGATGACGTCATCGCTGATTGACAGGGCCGTTGCCATGGCGATGGGGGCGTGGTCCGCGGACTTCTCCGGTAGAATGGTTTTCTACACTTCTCCCAGGGCAACAACTAGCAGCAAGGAAGTGGCTGAACAGAAAGAACGGGGGGCACAAACAACAAAAAGAACAAAACACGGGCCCAAAACAGAGGGCCGTGACACAGTCAACTGTACTAAACACATATAAGTCTACCTCTGAATCTGACCAAAGAATGTATGTTGTATTTTTTGCACGTTAAAACTTTATTGCAACAGTTTTTGTTTTCAGTTCTAAAGAAAAATCTTCTTCCTGTCAAAATTCATGAGAAACACAAGAATGGCAAAAGAAGGATATATGGTAATTGTCCTTGTTCCTTTATTTTAGCTTTGAATCAAAGAATCCACTCCTCTCAGGGATTCAGGCTTTTATTGGAACTGATTCATGTAATTCAGCTATTCTTATTTCTAGATGAGGAAAATATCCCTATGAGAAATCTTTAAACCAGCATCTTTCATGCTCCCTTTACCAAGACCTAAACCTAAATATGAGTATTTGAATGTGTTTCCACTTGAGTGCCACGTGTTTGAAATGAAGTGCCACAGCGCAAAAGTGGGAAGGCTCAGTACTCATGACAATGTGCTATAATGTGCTAATGCTACAATGGGTGTGTAATAATTAGTTAGGGCCAGTGCTATTTTCCCAGTTTGACAAAAGGACTCTGATCCATGGCTGCTAGTGGTTAGCCACACAAGCAGGTGTGTGTGTGTGTGTGTGTGTGTGTGTGTGTGTGAGAGAGAGAGAGAGAGAGAGAGAGAGAGAGAGAGAGAGAGAGAGAGAGAGAGAGAGAGAGAGAGAGAGAGAGACTTTAGGCTAACTCTGCCACATTAACAGTGATGCTAATTGATGTCCCTGTTATAAATAACTTTCACACAGGGTCAGGTTTGCTTGTATAGCTTTTTCCCACAATGAAATCATAATTTAAAAACTGCATTTTATATTTACTCAGGCTTTCTTTGTCTGATACTGAAATTTGTTTGCTGATCTGAAACATTTAAGTGTGACGAGTCAGCAAAAACAGAAGAAATCTGTAAGGGGAAAAAACCATTAGCAGCTGGTCAGCTGATCTAAGGAGGCTGAAGTAGTGTACAGAGATATGGGGAAGCAAGACTGTTTAGGCAGATGGATATGAGCCAAGAGAGGATTTTAAAATGAATTATTTGATGAACAGGGAGCCAACGGAGAGAAGACAGAACTGGCGAGAGATGGAGGCCTGTCTGATCCCAACATAGAGTCCATTACAGTGGTGGAGGTGAGTTGTGATAAAAGCAGGCATTATGTTCTCCAGGTCTCACTTCAACAGAACTGGGTTTAAGTTTTAAGAGCTGATTGGTTTATCAAATTTAAAATCCTTATCTATAATTAATCCCAGACTGTGGTGTGTGGGTGTGAGAGATTTTAAGTAAGATCACCTCCAATTGAGAAGTAATGAAGTTTTAGCTGTTTTGGTCAAAACTTAAAATGACATTCATGATCTCATGCAACAACACAAGATTTCCTGCAATCTGCACTGACTGAAATCAAACAAAATGATTAATGACTGTTGGTTTGATTCTGCTTTTCATATGCCCACGGCCACTGTGATGTACTCCCGCTTAATTGTCAGCCCGCAGAACTACTTCCGCTAGCTAACTACTCCACTTGTTTTGGTTTATAGCTGCCACAAATGAAAAAGTCTAGCTGTACAGTAAATACCAGAGATTATCTGGTACTACTGCCGAACACTGCTCTGTACCACAGTGCCAGGCATCAGCAAGGTACAATTCTGTACTTAGTTTTTTTTTACTTTTCCCACTGATGCGGAGCTGAGACTTAAATGGATTGCTGCTATTCGCAGAGACAAATTTACGGTAACGCCACACACCCGTGTTTGTAGCTGGCACTTCAAGTCTGATGACATCCATGAACCAGCATCAGAAAAAGGTCGACGGCTATTTAAAAAAGGAAGCTGTTCCTGTTTTATTTGAGTGGAACAACTTTTCCCTGCCACCACCAAGACCGGGAGTTTGGGAGAGAAGGGAAAGGCCGCAGCCAGAGGTTGAGGAGGAGGACACACTCCATTCTTTTGACCCTCTCATGCATCATGACTCTGCGTCGAGACCAGACCCTGCGATGGCTGATTTAATGGTGGACGAAAATGCGTCTCTTAAGGAGGAAAATCGCCTACTACGCCAGCAAATCAAGGCTCTTTCCAGTGCTTTAAGTGGGGCGGTACGGAACGGTACGCAGTACCGGGACTTCTAAATTTGACCCCTCAGCGTACCGGGACTTATTTCCAGCGTTCCGTCCGTACCGGGAGTTTTTCTGGTATTACGTCAATATAATTTTGAGCTTTTCCGGTGGCCGTAGTTGCCGAGCAGCGCATGGCGGGAGGGCGAGCGCGGTGGCGGTGCAGGAGAAACGCAGGTGGATGAGAGAACTCATCTGTCAGCTGTATTTAATGACTCCAGGAGGGTGGCAGAATTTGGTGAAACACCGGATGAGAGAGGAAAAGCGGAGACTCGCGTCCCCTGAACGGACCGCTCCATAGTTGATTCAGAGCTTGGGCTGAGATAATTCTTCAAATTGGTATTAAAAGACAATAATTTAAATATTAATGACGGAGAGCTCGTGCGCTTATGGAGAGGAAAGCTGCGCGTCATGACGCAGCTGGAGAGGATCAGCGTGCCATGGCGCAGTGGATCAGACAGGTGGAGGGAGGAGGAGCTGAGAGAGCAGCAGGTAGACTCTTTAGTAATGGTCAGATCATTGTCAGTAATTAGTTCATTCTTTTGGGACATAAAATGGACCAGAGTGTCAAACAATGCTGACTTTTCTGTGTCTGAAAAGCAGTAAAAAAACAATTTTTCCTCAAAATGTTATTTCAGGCTGCATGGTGGCGCAGTTGGTTAGCACTGTTGCCTCGCAGCAAGGAAGTCGTGGGTTCGCGTCCCGGCTCTGCGGCCTCTCTGCGTGGAGTTTGCATGTTCTCCCCGTGCATGTGTGGGTTTCCTCCGGGTACTCCGGTTTCCTCCCACAGACCAAAAACATGACTGTCAGGCTAATTGGGCTGGTAAATTGTCCTTAGGTGTGAGTGGGTGTGTGGTTGTTTGTCTCGTTCGTCTCTGTGTGGCCCTGCGATGGACTGGCGACCTGTCCAGGGTGTCCCCCGCCTCTCGCCCCTTGACCGCTGGAGATAGGCACCAGCTGCCCCGCGACCCTCTGTGGAGGATTAAGCGGCTACAGAAAATGGATGGATGGATGGATGGATGTTATTTCAACCACAAACTAATTAATGGGGATCTTGTGCACAAGAACATATGTTTAATTATTTAAATATATATAAAAATAATAGATTTCTATTGGTATTGTAAATATATATCTATAAATAATAGATTTCTGGATGGATGGATGTCTACATGGTGCCTTCAAGTTTTTGTATTTTTTCATCCTAGAAAAAGTCAGTAAAACCTGTTTTAATCCAAATGAAGGTGATTTATGGTTCATTTTCTACAGATCAAGTAGCCATTAGCCCTCATCATCACTACAATGTGAAATTTACAGTCAACCAGGGCCGGATCTAGCCAGCCCCACTAAGGGGGGCAGGTAGAATATCAGGGGGGGCGAGTCTGGACATGCTAAGAATTTTTTGGTCATCACATCCCCCCAATCCCTTAAAGGCTTTGAAACCTACACCATCATCATATCAGTTCCTCTATCCATATATTTATTTTCATATTTGATCCCTACCCTCTGCATTTACCCGGGCTTGTGACCGGCACAAGTAGAACACTGGCTGATGCCCTGTTGAGGCTGCAGTCATCTGTTTATTTTTTGTTATATTTTTGTTTTTTGGTTCTTTTTTGTGTGTTTTTTGTTGTTGTTGTTTTTTGTGATTTTTGTTTTTCTTTCTGTCATTTCGTTTGTCTTTTTTTATTTTATTTTTATCTTTATTTTGATTTTTTTAAATCGTATCTATCTATTTAACCCTTATTTTAGTCTTTTAGATTATATTTATCTTTTTTTAATCTATCTTAATTTGCATTGAACCTATCCTTTTGTGTTTTATATTACTTTTTATCTTTTTATTTTTATTTTTTCCATCTAATCTATATATTGAACCTCTCATTTTGGTCTTTTACTTAATTTTTTATTTTTATCCATATATCCTTTATCCATTTTCTATTGTTTATGGTATTTCTATCTTTTTGTGTGTGTATATTTGTTGTTTTTATTTCTTTATGGCTTATATAAGCAGGGGAGCACACAATTTTTCAGCCCATGTTCTCAAGGGAGAACCTGGCGCTCTTGTCTGGTATTCACATGGGGGGGGGGGGGGGGGGGGGG
>SSNR01000952.1:29957-42935 GCA_006937965.1 Callopanchax toddi
GGGGGGTTAGGTTGATGATGATGTGATGAAGAAGCTGTCGCTGTAGGCTGTTTTCTGTGTGTGTCGCTCTAGTACTGGGCAAAATACTCACGGACTGGATCGGATCATGGATTTCAGTCAAAGATTTGATCATTCTTTGAATAAGCAGAAAGAAAAATAAAAGACAAAAACTTTGATCTCTATTTATTTTGTAGCAACATTTTTCTGCTCAATCCACAGCATTTTACTCAAAATGTCAATCCTATGCTTAATAAATAAAATGTTTAATCATATAAAACAAATTAAATGGTGAAAAGACTTCTGATCACCTCTGGGGTCAGACAGAGCCGCTCACTGCCGACAGCTGCAGCAGGTGAGGAGGGTGGGGGGTGGGGCGTGATGATCAAGGTGTTCTAATCGCTCCTGACTGAACACTGTTAGTATTAATGTGCATTAGCTCGTATAAAAGTCCAAAACAACACGTTATCTTAGACAGAAATAGATGAGTCTGGTTTCTCTATCAAAGAGGAGATCAGCTGACAGATGGGGGGGGGGGGTCAGCTGGTCCGTACGCGCATCAGAGAATGGATCAGTGATCTTTTGTTCTGGTTAACTAAAATGACTGATTCTGATAGATAGAACTTGATATGTGATGATTAAATGAACGCCTTTCTCAGAGGGGAATTATTTATCAGCAGATTCAGAGCGTGAGCTGTCGGGTCGGGGAGGATTTACCAAACGCACGAGCGCGGATCCGTGAACCGTGTCCCGAACCATAGAGGGCGATCAGTACAGATCACTGATCTATTGTGACCTGTTGCACCCCTCCTGAGCATGTGTGAGTTGCGTGCGTGGGTCGGGTGTACTGTGATTGAGAGTGTGTTGAAGCGTGGTGCCAGGTGCATTGGAGAAGCTGTGAGTGTGTGTGTGTGTGTGTGTGTGTGTGTGTCGGAGGTCCTGCTGTGTGTCAACTAGCTTCAGAGCTTCATGTGAGCACTCAGTCACTGAGCTGCAACAGGATGTGAAGCTCACCAGGTCGAAGGGTCTCCCATCGGGACCGCGCAGCGCTGGTCCGCTCGGGCAGGCGGTTCTGGTACACATGAATGAAATCCGGTTCTGATGACACCCTCCCTATGCATCTACCAATCAGTAGCTACTTTGAATGAGGACAAACGGAAGAGACCACTCACTCTGACCATTTTTCACTGAAATATTTTTTAAATTCGGTATTTCTGCATGCAATCGCGTTTGGGGGGGCAGTCATGGAATTTGGGGGGGCAATGCCCCCCCCTGCCTATGCCTACATCCGGGCCATCTAGTCAATCCATGTGATTGGTATTGGTGATGGGCAGCAAAAAACGTGATCGGAGCATCCCTAGTTATTATACATAATAACCTGATGAAGTTTAGATTTATAGGCTGTAATAGATGTCAGAGTATAAATCTCAGGGTGTTTAGTAAATGTTCCAGTCTCATGCTGCTGCAGAGCTGAAGACAGTAGAGGTGTTGGAGATGATGAGGCAAGCCAGACTCAAAGTCTGCAGAGCAGAACTGACGGTCTAGTTAACTAGACTAGAGCTGAATATCTTCACTAGACCTCCTGTGACATTTATTATGGACCAGGTGTAGAAGAGAGGACAGGTAGAGAGGTGTCCTGTCCTGAATTGTCTTTTAGACAAATAGAATCCAGTGATGGAGTCTACAGGTCTGAAGGGAGGATGCATTGGGAAGCATTAGTGACTAAACTGATGACTGAGTGAATCTGAATTTCTTTCATGAGGATTATATATATGGATGGATATATATACATACAGAGATGTATATTTATATATATATATTCTCGAACTAATAAGGAGAGTACCTGCACTTATTTTTTTTCCACTTAAAGCACTGGCTCTTTCACTGAGGCAGTAATTCTGAATTCATCGTTTTGCTGCCTCTGAGAAGGATATCTAGTTATTTACCCGGTAAGTGGACTGTTAAATGTTTATTACAGAAACTTAAAGTATATAAAGTGACTCTCGTGCATTACAATATCAGTCAGTAATTATTTGATGAGTTACATATTATTTTACTTAAAAATCAGTGAATGTACTGTGTCACTTTTGGTGCACATTATATTTCCAAAAATATATTTGAGATTATGACACAAATTATTTAATGGGTAATTTATTTAAACATTGCATCTTGTACCTCAGTGTTCTGTTGTCTTGGTAATTATGAACAACTATTAAAAGAAGTATCTGTGTTCTATTTCTTTAGGTTTGTATCATATGACATCCTGATGCGTTTTTGGGGCATGCTTCAGAACTCTCTCCCATCCATGGTCAGTGTTCGACAGGCACAGAGAGGAGCTCTCACAGACTCCAAATCTACAGGCCACATGCTCTAACCTATTGATGAATTTTTTCTATTTCTGAATTACCTGGCTCTTGGTTCCAAACAACTGGACCTTGCTGACCGGTATGGTATCCATCAGTCCACAGTAAGCAGGACAATAACATCATGGAGCAACTACTTGTTCACAGTGCTTGGCTCAGTGAGGATCTGGATACCAGAGGAGGAGATATGCAGAAATCTGCCTGCAGACTTACAGGACTACCCAGACACCACAGTCATCCTTGACTGCACTGAACTGAGGTGTCAATGCCCATCTTCCCCTCTCCTCCAGAGTGAGGTGTTTTCCTCCTACAAGTCCCACTTAACTCTGAAGGGGTTAATTGGGATCGCACCACATGGACCAGTGACATTTGTCTCTGCACTGTATGCTGGATCTACAAGCGACAAACATTACCCGGGAATCTGGTGTCTTGAACATGCTAAAACCCGAGATGGCTGTCATGGTAGACAGGGGTTTCCTCATTGATGACCAAAAAAATGTTTTAAATAAAGGCAACTGGACTTATTTGGTTCTTTGAAGACGTTTCGCTGCTCATCTGAGTAGCTTTGTCAATTCTGTCTGTAGTAAAGGAGAGAGAATCTTATAAGCTGTGCTTATCTTCCTCTGTCTGTGACACACCTCCTTCTACCCCCTTGAGGAGGTGTTTGCTCCACTGTATTCAACTGGAGTCCTGGTGAGTTGTTTTGATTAGAGGTGAGAATTGTCTGGGAATTAAGTTCAGAGCAGACTGGTAGGTGCTGGAAAGATGAAATCTGAGTCCTCCTCCTCTGTTTAAAGTTGGTTTTTCACGTTTGACATAGATGTCTTCTTTAACTCCTCTCTCAAACCATCGGTCTTCTCTGTCCAAAATCTGTACGTTGTCGTTTTCAAAGGTGTGTCCCTTGTCTTTGAGGTGGAGGTGGACTGCTGAGTCATGGCCTGATGATGTGGCTCTCCTGTGTTGAGACACGCGTTTGTGTAGTTGTTGTTTTGTTTCTCCAATGTAAAGGTCTGAACAGACCTCACTGCACTGGACTGCATAATAAACAACACCACTGATCTTCTGTTTGGGAGTCTTGACTCTTTGAGGATGAACCAGTTTCTGTCTGAGGGTCAGGGTCCGAAATTAAATTTTTGAGTCACCGGCCAAGTTGGCCGGTAGATGATAAAATCTACAGGCCAAACATATTTTTTACCGGCCAAAATTCTAAATGATTTAGATCTACCCAAAGCACGTTATTCTATAATATGATATTATGTTGGATCCAAACAGAAAGGAATGAAACTTAATTAAGTAATCATTAATAAAAACTACTTTTTAGTCAGTTCAGATTTTTTATTTGATTTTTTTTAGAAATGTTTTAATGAACTATCTTAATGAAATCTAGTCAGACTCCTTGTTTTCTCTCCATGAAATCTGCCCTCCTGCTTCTGACAGTCTTACAGCCTCATTTGGAGTCCCTTATCTTATCTTATCTTATTTCCTAGGACCAATGAGTTGATACGGGTCTATTTATCGTACTGGAGGAAAATGGAGCAGCTCATCTGCGTAGATTCCGGTGTTGTGATCTGCTCCCCTGAAATACTATGTTCACCTGTGTAGGGAGCGGATAAAACGCTCAGCGATTCTGTCAGTGTTTAAAACAAAACAAAAAAAGAAAAACAAGTCCATTTAAAATTTGTATTAATTTATTTACTAGGAACTAAATAAAGTATCAACTCTGACACGACTACGTGTTGTAGAAATCTTTTAGAAGTGCTGTGAAGCCCGCAATTCGACATGGGGGAACAGAAAAATTCAGGGGAACAGACTTTCGCACTACACCTGTTGTGCCCTGTCGCCAGCGCAAGAGAAGACACATAATAAGGCAATAAGACAATAAGAAGGCACATGTGCAGGCCCGTCTGAAGTTTGCCAATGAACACCTGAATGATTCAGAGAGTGACTGGGAGAAGGTGCTGTGGTCTGATGAGACCAACATGGAGCTCTTTGGCATTAACTCAACTCCCTGTGTTTGGAGGAAGAAAAATGCTGCCTATGACCTCCAAAACACCGTCCCCACCGTCAAGCATGGAGATGGAAACATTATGCTTTGGGGGTGTTTTTCTGCTAAGGGCACAGGACAACTTCACCGCATTAACGGGAGAATGGACGGAGCCATGTATCGTCAAATCCTGAGCGACAACCTCCTTCCCTCTGCCAGGAAACTGAAAATGGGTCGTGGATGGGTGTTCCAGCATGACAATGACCCAAAACATACAGCAAAGGCAACAAAGGCGTGGCTCAAGAAGAAGCACATTAAGGTCATGGAGTGGCCTAGTCAGTCTCCGGACCTTAATCCTATAGAAAACCTATGGAGGGAGCTGAAGGTCAGAGTTGCACAGAGACAGCCTCAAAACCTTAAGGATTTGGAGATGATCTGCAAAGAGGAGTGGACCAAAATTCCTCCTAACATGTGCGCAAACTTGGTCATCAATTACAAGAAACGTTTGACCTCTGTGCTTGCAAACAAGGGTTTTTCCACTAAGTATTAAGTATTTTTTGTTAGAGGGTTCAAATACTTTTTTCACTCAGTGAAATGCAAATGAGTTTCTATCTTTTATATAAAGTTATTTTTTCGATTTTCCTTTTGATGTGCTATCTGCCACTGTTAAAATAAACCTACCATTAAAATGATACTGTTCTGAGACTTTTCATTTCTTTGTCATTGGACAAACTTACAAAATCAGCAAGGGGTCAAATAATTATTTCCTCCACTGTATCTGAACCAGTGGCTTGGTGCTGTTCCATTGTAGGAGTTCAGTGCTTTGTTTTCCACTTCCTCCATGTAGATGTTAGCGACAATGGGTGACACTGAGGAGGTGTGTCACAGACAGAGGAAGATAAGTACAGTTTATAAGTTTCTCTCTCCTTGACTACATACAGAATTGACAAAGCTACTCGGATGAGCAGCGAAACATCTTCAAAGAACCAAATAAGTCCAGTTGCCTTAATTTAAAACCCTTTTTTGGATTATCATGACCTGGATGACTGAGAACCTTCACCAGCTCATTGATGACATTGTGCCCTGCAAAGTTTACAGGCCAGCTTTCCTCTCTGGCAGATCACAAATGTCTGCATGTGAAGTTAGAGAAACACAGGCCATAGCACATCTGAGAGTGCATGTGGAACGCTCCATTCGCCGGGTCAAAGAGCACAAGATTTTTGATTCTGTTATTCTATTAAGTGCATTTGGAAACATCAATCAGCTGTATACTGTGGCTTGTCTCCTTACCAACTATGAAAATGGTCCCCTGGTAAAGGCCTGATGTCTGAAGACCTCAGCATGTGTAGGGAAACCAAACTGTATATAAACTTTCATAAAGGCACTGAATATCTAGCTTTGACTCAGATGACCTTCAACAGTGCTGTGCCCTGCTGAAAGACACCTAAGTCAAAGTGCCTTTACAAAACCTTTGTAATAAAGTTATGATTAATTTGTAAGTTGACAAAAATATTCTTACATTTTTTAATCCCCTTTCTGTTAATCTTCACTAAAGTTTATATTTGCATGAAATATTAAGTTTATATTTGTTTAAAATCATTTTGTAATAAAAAATTGAGTTTATGGTTAAAATATTTCTGTGGTCAATAAAATACATGATCTGTTTATGTTTGAGCTGAAGCTTGTTAGCTTACCTTCATAGTTGTGTATGTAGCTGGACACATACAATTTAAACGCTTTGTCCATGTTCGACTTTGGCGCCTTGGACGAGGCCTGAACAATCCGGTGTACGTTGTTAACCGTTAATGTCAGGAGGTCCTGCAGCGAACGTGTAAAAAAAGCCATTCTATCCATAGATTCTATCCACTCACGTTAGTGCAACCGGAAGTTGTGGTGCCGCTTGAAAAATGCAGAAGCGCTAAAATGGAAGTCCGTGGCACATAGACTATTCTCCATGTTGTTCTGTGAAAACCAGTTGTGGCCCGTCCATAGGGGGTGCTAGGGCACCGCCCCACCAGTCCAGGAGGAAGAGAAGAAGATAGAATCACAAAATGAAAAAAAACAAACAAACATGAAAATAAAACTAAATGATCCATCAATTATATATACAATAAGTACTAGCTGCATTTAGATGTAGTTTTAAAATGTTCTCTCACTATTTTTTACCAGACCAAAAGGTCAAGTGATGTACTTCCTGTTTCTTTGGGGTCTACTGCGCATGTCCTGGGCGCACTCAGCTTTATTAATAGACCTACACTTTGTTCGCTGTTACTGACTGTAGCACTATCAAATGTGCTATAACCTCTGACCCTGTGACCATCACAAAACAATAATCCATCTTCTTCCCAATAACTCGAATTATAAGGACTCTTATTATGTTTTAACCTGAATCAACATTCCTCCAAGGTTCCGGTCGTGTCGGAAGACTCCACTGGACTCTCTTTTAGTTACTAAACTCAAAGATTGCCAGACGTCTCCTTCTAAAGGACACTACTTTAATTAAACTGTTCAGAAATGTCTTTAATTATTAATGCATTTTTAATTAAAAATTAATGCATTAATTAGATTAATTAGATTAATGCATTTTCTTCCATAGTATTTTGAATGTTTGATCCAGCTTCAGTATTATTTCACATACATACTTTGCTAAAAGGTTCAATCATATATTACTTCATATTCCATGAAAGTAAATTGTCTTTTTAACGATCTGAATCACATGACCTTGTTAAGTCCCCGTGATAGGTCCATGACTCACCAAGAGTCCACCTTAGATTTCCCCTGACAACACAAGTCAGATCTCCGTCACCCCTGGACGGAGAGAGACGCTTAGCTGTCAACTTGCTATACAGCGAAGCTATTTTCCAAGTTGCCGGCTCTTCCTGAGGAGGTACCATCAGCCCGTCTGAGCCGATAATCATTGCTCCTTTCCCCTGAGGTCCGACAAACACCTGTCTGCCTCTATCCAACATGGGAAAGGAAGCCACAGCTCGGTTAGCTCAACCTGCTAACCACCAGCTAGTCCAGGCATGGCTCCACTGATCACCGCGGACTATCCCATGGCCCACGGCGGTCTCAGATCTCCACAGCCATCCGATCCGGACCGAGGGGGATTCTTCACCTCCACGCCGTTCCATCCGACACCAGCGGCGTCGATCCAGGAGCAGCGTTGCAGTGAGTCATACCACAATCTGGTAAAGCTGACAGGCCTACTTGATAAAGCTAACTCACACATAGCTTACTACACCAAAGTAACTCCTCCTCTCCAAACCAAAGTTACTCTAAATGAAGTAAATCCCCTAGTTTTAACCACCATGAGACTCAGATCATTAAAACTTATTTAAAGATTCAATCTAAACACTAACATCGTGTTGATCAAAGCTAAACAACCTGCAACCTGCCTCTGCTAACTGTTATACTTGTCTGTCTGTCTTTTTGATATAATAAACGTATAAAGTCTAATTTCTATGACTCAGACTTCTATCCGTCAATATTAAAAGGTACTACTAACCAGTGTTGGGAATAACGCCGTTTAAAGTAACGGCGCTAAGTAACTCCGTTCTTTTATCGGTAACGGACTAATCTAACTAATTACCGATTCCGTCATGAGAACGGCGTTTCCGTTACTGAGCGTGAAATGCGGTGCGTTACTTTTATAATGTTCTCTCCAACAATGCGTCCGTAGGTTCAGTCCTCTGAGCTTTATTTAGAACAATAAGAGCTGCTGACGGCCGTACGACACCAAAAACAATCTAAAACAGTTAAAAACAACCGAACAGAGCTGTTTCCTGCTTTCTGTCGCTCCTCCTGCAGCAGTACGTCTCACACACACGCGCACGCTCCACCCCGTTTCCCCATCAGCTGTTCTCATGCGCCTCTCGCTGTTTTCACACAAAGCAGAAACAGCAGCGTCTCAACTTCCAAGCATAGTCTCAGAACAAACGATAACCAGACTATTACGGTATAATTGATTAAATAAACTGTGTACTCTGAACGCACCGTCTCCATGCACAAACTGCTTGTGCGTGCAGCCGCGCACATACAACCACACACACACACATGCACACACACATGCACACACACACGCCGGCGATGCAGCAGGGCGACTCTGGAGCATTAGGATGAAAAGTTGTCATCTTCAAGGTGGAGATTTAACCACTACTTCAAACTCTTTGAGGTAAAAGACCAGAATGTGTTTGTGAGGAGTCATTAAGTCCTGTAGTTTCTCTTTCTTTTAAATTTACTCATAAAAACTGCTCAGAAAAATCCTAATTCTTTGATATACCACTACTTTTTAAAAAAAATAGTAACGCAAAAATTATTTCCCCTGGTAACTAGTTACTTTTGTTATAAAGTAATTCTGTACCTAACTCAGTTACTTTTTGGAACAAGTAGTGAGTAACTATAACTAATTACTTTTTTAAAGTAACGTTCCCAACACTGCTACTAACTCCCTGTAATTAAAGAACCTAGAGAAATATTTCCGTACAGATACTAGTGAGCGAAAGCTTCAAAGAAATCCTCTGTGTCAGACTGACAAAACTCAGCTAGTGACCGTACCCAGGTTTTATATCATTACATGACGCATGCGCACTGGAACCAGCCTTTAGTGCAAAGTATCCACCTTATTCCTATGGCCCATGATCCTTTGCATGAAAAATGCGACCGACTTCCGGTGTTTGTTTACATTGAGACTATGCGATTCCTTCGCGCTAATCCTTTTTTATGGGCTTTTAGAGACTGAAAATATTTGGGAACACCAGCTGTCACAGCTCAAATGGAACACCGTTACAACCCCTCTGCCTACCGCATAGAGAGTTGGGAGGACGATCTTAAAATCTGTCCAAAGCTAACACAGTAGCTCAGGATGTAGCATGTAGCTACATCCTGAACTCAGCTGCGTCCAACAGCGAGGCAATGAACAATCTTAAAAGTTCTGAGGCTTATTAGTAGAGGTGAGCCGAATGCTCGTTTCAGAAGAGTATTCGTTACGGATAAAGCATATTTTCCGAATACGAACATCATCCGAGTGAAACACGTCATTATCTGTGCTCATGCTGCTCATTGGGTAACTGTTTCTCTTGTCGCTCTCTTCATTCACACACAGCGCCCGCTCCTCCTGCTGTGCGCACATGCCTCGCACACACAGACAGTGACTAAGTGATCTGATCCCTGTGTGCTTAGCTCACGGTTACTTTTCTTCAGCTCGCCTCTATTTCAGTTTGTTTTTAAAAACAGTGACTTGGTGAACTTGTTTTGTAACGCGGTGCATTTGACCAGACCGAGCTGAAAACGGCTCGAGTCACATCGGGCTGCCTGCACTCCGGTCGGATAAAACTTTTCTTAACCGTCTGTTTCTTCATATTGTCTGGTGAATTAAAGTCAGTTGGAAAACTTTGCTCGTACTGAACAAACTTAGTGAACAAGGCTGACATTATTTCCCTGTTTTTGCCATCACTGGATGAATGAATGCAATAGATAACTGTTACAAAGCACGCAATAGATAACTGTTACAAAGCGCGCACACACATTTGGCATGGACGGAGGTGACATGTTCCCACCAATATTCAGAAATCACTGAAATGTCTCCATCAATAATTCAATCCAAGAATGCAGAAATAATGCTGTATCCCCACCATACGTCGGATCGACCGGCGCCGGCCGCCAGAGGCTCGCAGAGCCGCTGTGATTCTGTCTCTCCTTGCCAGACACACAGCCCGTTGTCATTAACAACCAGCTGACAGACAGCTCTAGGTTGTACAGTATTTATACACATCAGGTAAAATGCATCAGAGAACATTTTTTTCATTGAAAATAATTTGAAAAAGGGGGGGTCGTCTTATTATCGCGCCCTAGTTTTTCCGGCGGAGGGCGCAGGCTTTTTGGTCAAAGTGGCAGGAAGCAGCTCAGACCGCGAGCGGTTCCAGAGGTCCGGGCCTGGCCTAGTTCAGAGTTACAGGTTTACTAGTACTGAGGATTAAAATGTCCAGAAAATGTCCAGACCCAGCAGGTGCTTTCAGCAGCAGACTGTACAGGTGAGGGCTCGCGTCGCTCGCTCGATTCACACACGCATTCTCCCTCAGAACCTCATCCGTCTCACCGTTCTTTATATGCACCCGACACATACACCTACACACACACACACACACTCTCCCTCACACATACAGCGGGTTTGTGTGTGTGTCTGCGCAATAATTGCGCAACAGCGGGTTTGTGTGTGCGCGCGATCATGGCGCAACAGCATGTTTGTGTGTGCGCGCGATCATGGCGCAACAGTGGGTTTGTGTGTGTGTACGATCATGGTGCAACAGTGGGTTTGTGTGTGTGTACGATCATGGCGCAAAAGCGGGTTTGTGTGTGTGTGTGTGTGTGTACGATCATGGCGCAAAAGCGGGTTTGTGTGTGTGTGTCTGCACGATCATGGCGCAAAAGCGGGTTTGTGTGTGTGTCTGCGCAATAATTGCGTAACAGCGAGTTTGTGTGTGCGCGCGATCATGGCGCAACAGTGGGATTGTGTGTGCGCGCGATCATGGCGCAACAGTGGGTTTGTGTGTGTGTACGATCATGGCGCAAAAGCGGGTTTGTGTGTGTGTGTCTGCACGATCATGGCGCAAAAGCGGGTTTGTGTGTGTGTGTGTGCGCCATCATGGCGCAGCTGTGTGTGTGTGTGTCTGTGCATTTTGCCGCAGCAGCGTGTGTGTGTAAACAAGCTTCCCCTACATGAAAACTCCATCTCAGCTCCACAACTGGATGTGAAGTTCATCAGTGTCTGATGATCGCGAAGTTGCACAATCTGACCGTGAAAGCTCCTGTCAGCAAAGGTGCGTTCGGGCAGAGAGATCAGTACGGTGGACTGGTGGACTAGTTGTGTGCACCCCTGTTAATAAGCAAATATTAAAGCAGTCTGGAATTATTAGTAGCATTAGTTAAATTATTTTCTCAAAATTTCAATAAAAATTGTTTCTTTAAAAAGTGAATTTAGTCTTTTTTTTCTGAAGATTAGTCTTGAAAAGGGGGCTCGTCTTATAATCGGGGTCGTCCTATATTCGGGCAAATACGGTAAGTACATAACGGCTCTACCTTAACTGTTTTAGCTCATAGCACTGGTGCAACAGAGGTTGCAGATTTTGTAGCACAGAACAAAAAGTTGTAGCACCAGCATAAAAATTCAGCTACAATATCATCTACTACTACTAGCGGACTTGTCATTCTTAACACACTGACAAAGTGCTTATAATGAAAACACAAAAACAAAAAATATCTTCAAACATGTTTATGTGTCAGTGTAATTTCAAAAAGAACATTTGTTCATTCAAATTAGTGTAGATTTGTTCAAAGTGTAACCCTTACCCGGGCTTGGGACCGGCACAAGTAGGACACTGGATTATGCCCTGTTGAGGCTGCATTCATCTGTTTATTTTGTTTTGTTTTTGTTTGTTTTTTCTTTTTTGTGTTTTTTGTTCTTTTTGTGTTTTTTGTTTTCTTTCTTTCTGTGTCATTTCATTTTTGTCTTTTATATTTTGTATTTTATTTTTATTTTATTTTTTAATTTTATCTATGTTATGGAAGCCCATTTCCGCCATTTTGAAAAATATTTTTGATACTTATCTCATAATTATGAGATACTAAGTCATAATAATGAGATAATATCTCATAATTATGAGATACTAAGTCAAAATTATGAGATTGTATCTCATTATTATGACTTAGCATCTCATAATTACGAGATAGTAAGTCATAATAATGAGAAACTAAGTCATAATAATGAGATACTAAGTCATAATAATGAGATGCTAAGTCATAATAATGAGATACTCTCTCATAATAATGAGATACTAAGTCATAATTATGAGATGCTAAGTCATAATAATGAGATACTATCTCATAATTATGAGATACTAAGTCATAATAATGATATACTATCTCATAATTATGAGATACTAAGTCATAATATGAGATACTAAGTCATAATAATGAGATACTAAGTCATAATAATGAGATACTATCTCATAATTATGTAGCGTGATCAATATACGCTCTGACCTCTGACCTACGTGATCATCGAAAATAATAATCCATCTTCTTCCCAATAACTCGGATTATAATGACTCTTTTATTATGTTTTAACCGGAATCAACATTCCTCCAAGGTCACGGTCGTATCGGAAGAATCCACCGGACTTTATATAATAATAATAATAAAGACTCTTGGTGTCTCTTCCTAAAATGACACCTTAATCTGTTACAGAAATGTCTTAAATGATTAATGCACTTTCTCTTACAGCATTGTGAATGTTTGATCCAGCTTCAGTATTATGGTTACTTTGCTAAAAGGTTAAATCAGTATTATTACTTACTACTTATTTCTACTTTGCTAAGGATAAATAAGTATACTTTTCCACACTCCTTACACGGAGGTGATGTATGACTTTAGAGCCTGAGTCACGTGTCTTGTTTAGAGTCTCCTGATTGGCCCACGTTTTACTGACAGCTCTCAGCTGTCTGCTCACACGGGAAGAGAAGGAGTTCTCCCCAGCCTCGGAGGAGAAGACAAGAAGACAAGCCCGCTGTCAACTTGCTACACAGTGGGTTATTGATGCCGACTGCCCCCCCCCCCCCCCCCCCCCCCCCCCCCCCC
>SSNR01000953.1:11367-40499 GCA_006937965.1 Callopanchax toddi
CCCCCCCCCCCCCCCCCCCCAGCTGTGACCACTAGTCTGACAGAAGCAGGTCTGTGACCCTGAGGTGGCATATGAGTCTATCTCCCCCATTAATTAGTTTTAATAGGATTCAAAACTTCATTGAAGCATCAGGTTGACGTCTTGAGTTAAATGCAGTTTGTATTTATGAGGATTGAGCATAAAAAAGTTGCTCAGTGTTTTAGAAAATAATGAGAGAGCAAAGTTTTTTCTTTTCTTTTTCATTCTGCTGATCTGAAAATTGATCCGATCCGTGAGTTTTCTGATCCGTTGCACCCCTCCCTAGTTCTGACTCTTAATCTCGGGTCTGACTCGTTATTGGGGTTTAAGTCATCCTGACTCGTCACCTGTGAGTGTGTTCTGTAGCTCCGGGCTCACGTCACTCCCAGGCGGTTCCTCCAGACCCATCCGGACCTCCACACAGGCCCGGTTCACCAGCAGGCAGCAGAACTTTGGCGGTCCTACCAGGTCCCAGCCACCCAGATCCAGCAGACAGGAGCTGAGGACCAGAACCGGTCCGATCTGCCTCGGCGTCAGCTTGGCCCGCAGCACTGGTCTCAGCCCGACCCACACCCGACTCACCGACGCCCTCAGCACCTCCCCCTCTGACCCCGCACCAGGTGGAGGCAGGAACTGAACCAGCCTGGCACACATCCCCAACCGGGTCGGGTCGGGGGTCTGGCAGAACTCCGTAGAGAGTCTGGTGAGCAAGGAGAGGAGTTCTGCCGGGTGCTGGTTCCATGCCTTGGACCTGGTCTCACCAGAGAGGAGGACACCAAGTAGGGGGAGCGCCCTCTGGTGGCTCAGGGCCCCGTTCTGGTCCAGGGCCCGGCACAGAGCGGGGACGGCCCCCCGGCTCAGGAGCTGCCTGGGGCCCTGGGGCAAGGCACACACGGCTGTCAGGACCTGGTAGCAGTCAGCAGCAACGGCTTCATCCAGTCTGGAGGTCTCCTCGGGGTCAGAGGGGTCCTGTGGACCAGGTCTGGCTCGGTTCTGGAGTCCACAAGAGACGATGTCCAGCAGGAGAGGGACGGTGGCAAGGACCTGGGGCCGGGACGTCAGCTGGGGGTCGAGGCTCAAGGAGGCCAGCAGAGTCGTACCCAGAGCCAGAAGGTGGTGGTGGGAGGGGTCAGAGAGGTCGTGACCCCGGAGGGAGGTCACCAGGAGGCGGGCCGGGAACGTCGGGCCGACGGCCTCCAGGATCCTCCTCAGGGTGGGCTGGTCCAGGTGGGCCGCCGGGCACAGACGGGTGACCTGGAACAGAACCAGGAGCAGGGTTAGAACCAGAACCAGAACCAGGACCAGGAGCAGGGTTAGAACCAAGAGTAGAACCAGGACTATAACCAGAACCAGGACCAGGATTAGAACCAGAACCAGAACCAGGAGCATGATTAGAACCAAGAGTAGAACCAGGACTAGAAAAAGAACCAGGACCAGGATTAGAACAAGAACCAGGACCAGGAGCAGGGTTAGAACCAAGAGTAGAACCAGAACCAGGATTAGAACCAAGAGTAGAACCAAGAGTAGAACCAGGACTAGAACCAGAACCAGGAGCAGGGTTAGAACCAGAACCAGGATTAGAACCAAGAGTAGAACCAGAACCAGAACCAGGACCAGGAGCAGGATTAGAACCAGAACCAGGAGCAGGGTTAGAACCAAGAGTAGAACCAGAACCAGGAGCAGGGTTAGAACCAAGAGTAGAACCAGAACCAGGAGCAGGGTTAGAACCAAGAGTAGAACCAGGACTAGAACCAGAACCAGGATTAGAACCAGAACCAGGACTAGAACCAGGAGCAGGATTAGAACTAGGATTAGAACCAAGAGTAGAACCAGGACCAGAACCAGGACCAGGAGCAAGATTAGAACCAGAACCAGGATTAGAACCAGAACCAGGATTAGAACCAAGAGTAGAACCAGAACCAGGACCAGGAGCAGGATTAGAACCAGAACCAGGAGCAGGGTTAGAACCAAGAGTAGAACCAGAACCAGGAGCAGGATTAGAACCAGAACCAGGATTAGAACCAGGACTAGAACCGGAACCAGGACCAGGATTAGAACCAAGAGTAGAACCAGAACCAGGAGCAGGATTAGAACCAGAACCAGGATTAGAACCAAGAGTAGAACCAGGACTAGAACCAGGACCAGGATTAGAACCAGAACCAGGATTAGAACCAAGAGTAGAACCAAGAGTAGAACCAGAACCAGGAGCAGGATTAGAACCAGAACCAGGATTAGAACCAAGAGTAGAACCAGAACCAGGACCAGGATTAGAACCAGAACCAGGATTAGAACCAAGAGTAGAACCAGGATTAAAACCAAGAGTAGAACCAGGACTCGAACCAGAACCAGGACCAGGATTAGAACCAGAACCACGATTAGAACCAGAACCAGGATTAGAACCATAAGTAGAACCAGGACTAGAACCAGAACCAGGATTAGAACCATGAGTAGAACCAGGACTAGAACCAAGAGTAGAACCAGGACTAGAACCAGAACCAGGACCAGGATTAGAACCAGAACCAGGATTAGAACCATGAGTAGAACCAGAACCAGGAGCAGGATTAGAACCAGAACCAGGATTAGAACCAAGAGTAGAACCAGGACCAGAACCAGAACCAGGACCAGGAGCAGGATTAGAACCAGAACCAGGATTAGAACCATGAGTAGAACCAGAACTAGAACCAGAACCAGGATTAGAACCAAGAGTAGAACCAGGACTAGAACCAGAAGCAGGAGCAGGATTAGAACCAAGAGTAGAACCAGGACTAGAGAACCAGGAGCAGGGTTAGAACCAGGACCAGAACCAGGACTAGAACCAGAACCAGGACAAAGACTAGAACCAGGAGCAGGGTTAGAACCAGGACCAGAACCAGGACTAGAACCAGAACCAGGACAAAGACTAGAACCAGGAGCAGGACCGGGAAAAGGACCAGAACCAGGAGAAAGACTAGAACCAGGACCAGGACCAGGAAAAGGACCAGAACCAGGACCAGGACAAAGACTAGAACCAGGAGCAGGGTTAGAACCAGGACCAGAACCAGGAAAAGGACCAGAACCAGGACAAAGACTAGAACCAGGACCAGGAAAAGGACCAGAACCAGGACCAGGACAAAGACTAGAACCAGGAGCAGGGTTAGAACCAGGACCAGAACCAGGACTAGAACCAGAACCAGGACAAAGACTAGAACCAGGAGCAGGGTTAGAACCAGGACCAGGAAAAGGACCAGAACCAGGACAAAGACTAGAACCAGGAGCAGGGTTAGAACCAAGAGTAGAACCAGGACTAGAACCAGAACCAGGAGCAGGGTTAGAACCAAGAGTAGAACCAGGACAAGAACCAGAACCAGGAGCAGGGTTAGAACCAAGAGTAGAACCAGGAATAGAACCAGAACCAGGACCAGGATTAGAACCAGAACCAGGAGCAGGGTTAGAACCAAGACTAGAACCAGAACCAGGATTAGAACCAAGAGTAGAACCAAGAGTAGAACCAGGACTAGAACCAGAACCAGGAGCAGGGTTAGAACCAGAACCAGGATTAGAACCAGAACCAGGATTAGAACCAAGAGTAGAACCAGTACCAGAACCAGGAGCAGGATTAGAACCAGAACCAGGAGCAGGGTTAGAACCAAGAGTAGAACCAGAACCAGGAGCAGGGTTAGAACCAAGAGTAGAACCAGGACTAGAACCAGAACCAGGATTAGAACCAGAACCATGACTAGAACCAGGAGCAGGATTAGAACCAGAACCAGGATTAGAACCAAGAGTAGAACCAGGACCAGAACCAGGACCAGGAGCAGGATTAGAACCAGAACCAGGATTAGAATCAAGAATAGAACCAGGACTAGAACCAGAACCAGGAGAAGGATTAGAACCAGAACCAGGATTAGAACCAGGACTAGAACCGGAACCAGAACCAGGATTAGAACCAAGAGTAGAACCAGAACCAGGAGCAGGATTAGAACCAGAACCAGGATTAGAACCAAGAGTAGAACCAGGACTAGAACCAGGACCAGGATTAGAACCAGAACCAGAACCAGGACTAGAACCAGAACCAGGACAAAGACTAGAACCAGGAGCAGGGTTAGAACCAGGACCAGAACCAGGACTAGAACCAGAACCAGGACAAAGACTAGAACCAGGAGCAGGACCGGGAAAAGGACCAGAACCAGGACAAGGACTAGAACCAGGACCAGGACCAGGACCAGAACCAGGACCAGGACAAAGACTAGAACCAGGAGCAGGGTTAGAACCAGGACCAGAACCAGGACTAGAACCAGAACCAGGACAAAGACTAGAACTAGGAGCAGGACCAGGAAAAGGAACAGAACCAGGACAAAGACTAGAACCAGGACCAGGAAAAGGACCAGAACCAGGACCAGGACAAAGACTAGAACCAGGAGCAGGGTTAGAACCAGGACCAGAACCAGGACTAGAACCAGAACCAGGACAAAGACTAGATCCAGGAGCAGGGTTAGAACCAGAACCAGGACTAGAACCAGGACCAGGATTAGAACCAGAACCAGGATTAGAACCAAGAGTAGAACCAGAACCAGGAGCAGGATTAGAACCAGAACCAGGATTAGAACCAAAAGTAGAACCAGGACTAGAACCAGAACCAGGACCAGGATTAGAACCAGAACCAGGATTAGAACCATGAGTAGAACCAGGACTAGAACCAGAACCAGGATTAGAACCATGAGTAGAACCAGGACTAGAACCAGAACCAGGATTAGAACCATGAGTAGAACCAGGACTAGAACCAAGAGTAGAACCAGGACTAGAACCAGAACCAGGACAAAGACTAGAACCAGGAGCAGGGTTAGAACCAGGACCAGAACCAGGACTAGAACCAGGAATAGAACCAGAACCAGAACCAGGAGCAGGATTAGAACCAGAACCAGGATTAGAACCAAGAGTAGAACCAGGACTAGAACCAGAACCAGGACCAGGATTAGAACCAGAACCAGGATTAGAACCAAGAGTAGAACCAGGATTAAAACCAAGAGTAGAACCAGGACTAGAACCAGAACCAGGACCAGGATTAGAACCAGAACCACGATTAGAACCAGAACCAGGATTAGAACCATGAGTAGAACCAGGACTAGAACCAGAACCAGGATTAGAACCATGAGTAGAACCAGGACTAGAACCAAGAGTAGAACCAGGACTAGAACCAAGAGTAGAACCAGGACTAGAACCAGAACCAGGACCAGGATTAGAACCAGAACCAGGATTAGAACCACGAGTAGAACCAGGACTAGAACCAGAAACAGGAGCAGGATTAGAACCAGAACCAGGATTAGAACCAAGTGTAGAACCAGGACTAGAACCAGAACCAGGACCAGGATTAGAACCAGAACCAGGATTAGAACCATGAGTAGAACCAGGACTAGAACCAGAACCAGGATTAGAACCAAGAGTAGAACCAGGACTAGAACCAGAAGCAGGAGCAGGATTAGAACCAAGAGTAGAACCAGGACTAGAGAACCAGGAGCAGGGTTAGAACCAGGACCAGGAAAAGAAACAGAACCAGGACAAAGACTAGAACCAGGAGCAGGGTTAGAACCAGGACCAGAACCAGGACTAGAACCAGAACCAGGACAAAGACTAGAACCAGGAGCAGGACCAGGAAAAGGACCAGAACCAGGACAAGGTTAGAACCAGGACCAGGACCAGGACCAGAACCAGAACCAGGACAAAGACTAGAACCAGGAGCAGGGTTAGAACCAGGACCAGAACCAGGACTAGAACCAGAACCAGGAGCAGGATTAGAACCAGAACCAGGATTAGAACCAAGAGCAGAACCAGGACCAGAACCAGAACCAGGACCAGGACTAGAACCAGAACCACGACTAGAACCAGAACCAGGATTAGAACCAGGACCAGAACCAGGACTAGAACCAGAACCAGGATTAGAACCATGAGTAGAACCAGGACTAGAACCAGAACCAGGATTAGAACCATGAGTAGAACCAGGACTAGAACCAAGAGTAGAACCAGGACTAGAACCAGAACCAGGACCAGGATTAGAACCAGAACCAGGATTAGAACCATGAGTAGAACCAGGACTAGAACCAGAACCAGGAGCAGGATTAGAACCAGAACCAGGATTAGAACCAAGAGTAGAACCAGGACTAGAACCAGAACCAGGACCAGGAGCAGGATTAGAACCAGAACCAGGATTAGAACCATGAGTAGAACCAGAACCAGGATTAGAACCAAGAGTAGAACCAGGACTAGAACCAGAAGCAGGAGCAGGATTAGAACCAAGAGTAGAACCAGGACTAGAGAACCAGGAGCAGGGTTAGAACCAGGACCAGAACCAGGACTAGAACCAGAACCAGGACAAAGACTAGAACCAGGAGCAGGGTTAGAACCAGGACCAGAACTAGAACCAGAACCAGGACAAAGACTAGAACCAGGAGCAGGACCGGGAAAAGGACCAGAACCAGGAGAAAGACTAGAACCAGGACCAGGACCAGGAAAAGGACCAGAACCAGGACAAAGACTAGAACCAGGAGCAGGGTTAGAACCAGGACCAGAACCAGGACTAGAACCAGAGCCAGGACAAAGACTAGAACCAGGAGCAGGGTTAGAACCAGGACCAGGAAAAGGACCAGAACCAGGACAAAGACTAGAACCAGGAGCAGGGTTAGAACCAAGAGTAGAACCAGAACCAGAACCAAGACTAGAACCAGGAGCAAGATTAGAACCAGGACCAGGACCAGGAAAAGGACCAGAACCAGGACCAGGACAAAGACTAGAACCAGGAGCAGGGTTAGAACCAGGACTAGAACCAGAACCAAGACTAGAACCAGGACCAGGATTAGAACCAGGACTAAGACTAGAACCAGGACCAGAACCAGGACTAGAACCAGGACCAGAACCAGGACCAGAACCAGGACTAGAACCAGGACCAGAGACCGTAGTTCGGAACTCACCAGCAGCAGAGCAGCGATCGTGTGACTGTCGGTTTTCGCGTGCCTGAGCGCGTGCAGACACCGGTCCAACACCTGTATCCTGGCTTCCGGTAAACCTTGTGGTCCTCCTGCCCGCTCCTCCGCCATGACGGTCCCCCTGGAGACCCGGATTAACCCGGTTAACTAGTAGCGTTGAACTTATTAAACTAGCAGCAGCTCTACTGGTCTCACATGCGACACAACTTCCCGGAAGTGAGGAAACCAAACAAACCACCAGGAACCAATTAAAACTCTGAATCTGAACCAGCGGCCCAATCAGAGCGCGGGTTGTTGGGAGGGGACGGCGCCATTTTAGACCGCGGTGAAACTTTTTTTTGTAAAAACTTTATTTAACAAATAACTAGAGAACACGTTAAAGCCTGGGTATAACCTGGAGACTGTGTTGTGGGACCGGGGCGGGCCGTGTGCTCGGGGGGGGGGGCTCTCCGTTAACTGTCAGGAAATTGTCTTTTTTTTTTTTTCAAGCTTTATTTCAAATTACATATTCACAACAAAATATTTAAGAAGTTTGAAAATACGAATACATTTACATTTTACATACATTTACAGAGGACACGAATTAAAAGAAAAACAGAGACAAAGAAATAAATAATAATAAAAAATTAATACAATAAAATTATGAAACGGGGTGGGGGGCGCGAGAGTGCACATTCTATGTAAGGATATGAAGAAATGTGCATATGTTCACAGTTCTGATTGCTTTTTTATTGTCCGGGGGGAGATGGGGTCAGGAAGTTGTCCCTCCGCTCCGCTGGCCGCTGACTGCAGTCAGAAGCATAGATATGTGGTGATTCTGTTTAAAAACTGGACATGTTGTATTGATTGGGACCACTAGGTGGCGCGTCCGTGTTGTTGTTGTTCTGAAGTTAGTGAGCTAGTAAAAACCCGCTGGACCAGAACTGCGTCGTCTCAGTCTCTCCTTATAACTTAGATGGACATATAAGTAACCCACAGCCACACTACTACAGGATATAAGCACTGAAGCTACAACAGATATCATATATATCACTAGATACCTTACCCGCGCTGTATATCAATGGACCCTGACGTAGCTACGCCGGCGGCCATCTTGCCACAGACAGCTGCTCCCTTTGATAACACTGGTGTCAATGGAGCATGTACCATTAAATACCTCTAACTTGATCAATTTTTAACCGATTTTCAAACGGTTTGCATTTTTATAAACGTCAGAGACGTGGCTGTGCATATATATCAAAATATACCGATAATGGTCGGGAAATTTATAAATTGTTAAGTATCATACCTCAAGTCTATACATAATAAGGTTTGTAAGAAAGTAACCCGTTTGTAAATCCGTTTATTTTTCATCAAGTTCAGAGTGTTTTTAGTTAAACTGATCGCTCACCTTCCATCTGCTGCCATAGAAAGCAGAACATCAGCTCTCTGTGGTAAGATGGCCGCTGTGTAGCTACGCTGTTGAACCCCGGATGAGTCATCTAGCCTTACGTATGATATCTATGATGAAGCACGTGCGTCGGTTGTGTCTGTGCGGTGCTAAAATGGCAGAAGAGGCGAAGAAGCTGGCCGCCTACGCCGCTGTGGACCACCACGTCCAGAACAACCACGTGATCGGAGTGGGCAGTGGGTCGACCATAGTGTATGCTGTGGACAGGTTAGCGGAGAGAGTGCGCCAGGAGAAGCTGAACATTGTGTGTGTGCCCACGTCGTTCCAGGCCCGCCAGCTGGTCCTGCAGCACGGACTGTCCCTGTCCGACCTGGACAGACACCCGGAGCTGGACGTGGCCATTGACGGAGCAGATGAGGTGGACTCTGAGCTGACGCTGATAAAGGGTGGAGGCGGCTGTCTGACTCAGGAGAAGATCGTTGCTGGCTGTGCCAAACATTTTGTTGTCATTGCTGACTACAGAAAGGATTCTGATGCTCTGGGCCAGCAGTGGAAGAAAGGAGTTCCCATTGAGGTTATTCCCATGGCTTATGTCCCCGTCTCTAGGATGATAGCGGCGCGCTTCGGAGGAGAGGCCAACCTACGAATGGCTGTCAGTAAAGCAGGTCCTGTAGTAACGGACAACAGCAACTTCATCTTGGACTGGAAGTTTGAGCATGCTCTGAAGTGGAAGGAGGTCAACGTGGCGCTCAAAATGATTCCCGGTGTTGTAGAGACGGGGCTCTTCGTGAACATGGCGGAACGGGCCTACTTTGGGATGGAAGATGGAAGCGTGCAGGTCCGGGACGCTCCAGTCAGCTGACCAGCTCGCCACACACACCGTGACCGTCCCACCTGTGGTCGACCACATTTCTCCCATTGTCAGGATTTAACCGTCAGCCTCACAAAACACAGCAGCAGGAAGAAAATGGGTTTCAAACCAAGGTGGTGCTTCTGGTCTGATGGGATTTAAAGTGCCTGATGAGGAAAATCAAGTCTTGTGTTGAAACTGATGAGTTTTAGGTATCTGGTCTGGTGAAACACTGCAGATACAGGTGTGCCTTTAAAGATGTTCTAGAAGTAATATCTTCATTAATCAGATCCTTATGTACAGCCAGATTCAGACTGATAATAATAATAATGCATCAGTTTTATATAGCGCTTTTCTAGGTCACTCAAAGACGCTTTACAGAGTTGCATCATTCATTCTCACCGGTGGTGGTAAACTACGACAGACGTCTGTAGTCACAGCTGCCCTGGGGCAGACTGACAGAAGAGAGGCTGCCATTCTGACCATCGGCCCTTCTGACCACCACCAACATTCACACACAGTCACACTCACAGTCACACAGTAAGGTGGTGAAGTGTCTTGCCCAAGGACACAACGACAATCTAACCCAGCCAGAGCTGGGGATCGAACCGGTGACCCTCCGGTTACCAGACCGGACACTCCCAACTGAGCTAATGCCGCCCCAGTTGCTAAGCTCTGATGTTTCTTATCTCAACCCGTTAGCTGTATTCGGGACCACTGCTAAAAACCAACAGGTGTGAGGTCATATGGCTCCATGTCATCACACCATGGTGGGTCTAAAACCACATCATCAGGGTGAAGTTACAGCTGAGTGTTAGCTGCTGTCTCGAGTCACAGATTCCTTTTTCTGTTTGTGGTTTTCTTTCATTTTTAAAGTCTGTTGCCTTACTGTCAGAAGAAAAGAAGACACTTCTTAAATGTGAACACCTGAGTCTACACACTCTGCTTGTGCCTGTAATGAACCTGATGACAGTCGTCTCCTCCTCGACAGCTTTGTGCCTCAAGTTTGATAATAAAAAGAAAAGGATGGACAATTATATTAAAGGAGTGGTTTTCTGGGTTATTCTATAGTGTTGCATTGTTCTCTAGTGTAACTCAATGCTATCTGTGTGATTTTTATAAAGAAAGAAGCCTTGATGCTTCTAATAGAAGCTTTAGAAGTGTGCTATTCTAAAGCTAAATTTGAAACGGCAGGATTCTCATTAGTATTCATGATATGCACAGCCCTCGCTTCTGATTGGCTGTAGGTATTTGATACTGAATGTGACGGTAAACATGGCAGCTCGGCTTTATGTGGATAAAGTTAGGGTCGAAGGGCAAATTAGAAGAACCACTTCCTCAGCGTTTGTTAATGAATGATTCAGAAGGGTTATACTCACAATAGAATTTACATTTTCTCCTAAAAGCTCAGCAGCAGCCTCGAGCTAACAGCCGTTCGCTCCCCGCATGCGGGCTGCTGTCCACACCGAACTCCGAGTCCGCCTTCTGGATACCGAGGCTCGACACGCGGGCTGACTCTTCCCACGTCCCGCATTAGTCCTTCAGCCAAAAGTCAGCTGTGTTTTCCACCAACGAGAAGCGAAACTGAAACTCGACGGTCGCCTCACATTCCGGCCGCTGTGCTCACCTCATGCACTGCTCTCAGTACTTTGTGTCTTAACCAAAATAACTCAGAATAAGTTCTAATTTCGCCAAGATTAGCCAAAATATATTACAAAGTTAGCCAATAGCTGCACCTACAGAATTTATTAACTTCCATGAAGAAAAAAATAATAATAAATAAATAAATAAAGCAAGCTCTGGGGATTGAACTCAGAACCTGCAGATTTGTAGTCAGCATTATATAGCTGCTACACCATACACCTGGTACAGGTCTGAGCTATAGCTACGCTACAGGTCTGTGTTCCGCCATGTTGAATTAAGAAAAAACCAAAGCTAGCAGCTGGGCGGACCGAAAGGCGTTACCATCTCAGCCAATACACGTTGTGACGTCAAACCGTGCACAAATGTACATCTGCATTTTTAAGTTTCATTTCTTACAGATTCTGTTTTTTCTAAATAACCAGGGAACAGAGAGTCTTCATGTTTGGCTCCATGACAGGCTCAGGGGGACCTGTTAGAAACTATGAAGACCTGAAAAACATGGATTCTGACTAAACCACCCCTTTAAAATGTTTCTGGCAACAATAAAAAAAGGCTGTGCTATGCTAGGTGTTAGCATAAACTAAGGGCACATAAGGAGTCCAACAGCACTAGCCAATTAGAGGGAGAGTGGGCGGGGCTCTAATACAACCTACAAACTAGTATACAACCTCAATCAGCTGCTACACTTTATAAACAAACCCAGAAACATGTTACAAAACTATTAACAAGATCATTTATAGAGAAACAGTCCAAAGCCCCCCCCCCACACACACACACACACACACACACACAAACACACACACAGCGGTGAACATTCAGGGCTCAGAAACTGAAGTAGTGGATCCCTTTAAGTCCCTGGGTGTCACTTCAACAACAAACTGAACTGGTCACACAGCACACTTTAGAAGAAGGGCCAAAGGGCTCCACCTCCTGAGGAGGCTGTGGTCCTTTGGAGTGAGCACCATCTGCTGAGGACTTCTGACCACTCTGTGGTTGTCTCTACTGTCCACTACGCTGTGGTCTGCTGGGGAGCAGCTGCTCCCACCGGGACCGGAGGAAACTGAACAGCTGGTCAGGAGAGCCAGCTCAGTTCTTGGCGGTCTGCTGGACTCTGGAGGAGGTGGTGAGAGAAGGATGTTGGTGAAGCTGACCTCCATCCACCTGCCTGTGAGGCTCTGAGCAGCTCCTCCAGGGGCAGATTGAAGTAAAACAGAGCGTTACCGTAGATCCTTTATCCCCACGGCTGTAAGGCTGTTTAGGTTCATTCTGATCTAACTCAGTAGGGTCTGACGGTCATATCACTACATTTCTCTACAGGTTGTTAATTCACTATAGCATTCTGTTTTTATATTGATATTCTAATATCAGCTGATTTCTGTACAGCCTGTAAATTCACATCTGTTTTTGATCTCATCCTCTTATATTGTCTCTGTGTCATCATGTGAAACTAGTGTGTCATTTACTGGCTTTTTATTCTCGTGTGTACGCTGCTGTGACAGGTGAATTTCCCCACTGTGGGATCAATAAAGTCATTCTATTCTATTCTATTCTATAATCAGCCAACCTGGTGGTGATATAGGAATATGTTTTAAAATGTATTAACAAGAAGCTGAAGGGTCTGTTTGATCCATGAATCCAACAATAACTCACTGGTGTTTAAACAGTCCTCCGTCCTCATCATGCTGGTCACATTTTAGTACGATGAGACCAAGACCACACCTAACAACAGTATTCAACATGGCTTCAGACCGAAGTGTCCACTGAGCTTAGAGGGCACCGTGTCATCAGCAGGTTGACACAGACAGCCTGGAAGACGTAGAAGTGGACGTCCTTTGTCCACACCCCACACTGATGTGAACAGGGACCTGAGTGAGGAACAGGATGATGGACGCCACACAACTCCAGGCACATTCCAGGGAGGTGTCACCTGGAAACCGTTGACATCATCAGTGTGGTCTGAGGGCCAGATGACCTGCAGGTACCTGAACACCACCTGGTACAGGGAGGTGTTACAGTGTGGACAGGTCAGGTGTGTCTAGTCAATACAGACAAACCCCAGACCCTGAATGACCTGAGGGCCGCCCTTCAACAAGAGTGTGATGTCACCACTCAGCAGACATTAAGTTGACTTGTTGTGAACAGTAAGAGATGACGTCATCAAGCTGTAATTGGTGCTCCAGGTCACATGACCAGTTATTGAGACATGTTTTGTTGGGGTGTCTCCTTCACTGTTGTTGGCTTTGAGATGAGGACATCACCACTGCATGCTTCTGCTTAAACGTCCTATAATATCACTGTAGTGTTGGCGATGGTTCACAGCAGATTCACCAGTAAGACAACTAACTGTCTGAGCAGTGTGTACACAACTACAACCAAACGCCCGGAGGTCAAAGTCCAGACACTTCAGCTTCCTGGTTCTGAGAAGCTTTTACTGCTTCAGTGTTTAACTTTGGTAATAAAATGTACAAATAATGTTTAGACAGTCAGGATTTAGCTTTATGAATACATCGATCAAATAACTACAAACATTAGTCTTCATCAGAGGAGGGACGTGTAAAGCAGCCAAACATCATCTGTTTATGAATAGTAACAAATCAGAAGATGAGCTGAGGAATATCAGAGCAGACAGAGGAGAGACTGGAGGATTCTGGGTAATGGAGTTCCTGAAAAGAGTCACAACAGCATCAAATACCACAGTGTGTTCTCTGGTGGAGCAGGAGGTCCCAATTTGAATAAAAACTCAGATCGGGTTAGTAAAGAGGTCTCTGCTGCTCCATCAGGACTTCTGATGTTCCAGAACAAACTCCAGATGAAGTCGAGTTTCTCCGGTGACTTCATGAAGCTGCTTTACCGGATTAAACTTCTAAAGTCATTTATCAGCAGCAGCTCAGGGTTTAGATTATGTCCAGGGACAAAAACAAAGTGATAAATAAAGATATGAACGGTTTGCCACACCAGCGTCATCAGGTCTTTAGAAGGAATCAGCCAATCAGAGCAGAGTTTCACTCTCCGCCCCCAGCTAGCGCCAGCCTACCGGCAGGTGGCGCACAGAGGAAGTCGGTTCGTTGATTTCTGTTGAATTAGGATTTTAACGGAGTTCTGGATTCGGTACCGGAGGAGCTGGACCTGCGGGGAGTCGTTTTATTTTGAAAATCCAGCCACCGGAAGCAGTATTTAAAGCTGCGGCCTTGACCGACACACCGATCAGCTGTCCGCCGAGAACAACACCGAGCCAGTGTACCGGGGACCGGAGGACAGCAGGACACCGACCGACGGCAGCCTCCGCCGCCGGGAACAGCGTCTCTCCTCCGGCGTGGAGCCGGAGCGCGCCTCGGTGGACCTGCGGGATGTCATCAGCTGTAGGCGCGTCACCGCGGATGATCCCGGATTAAACAGGTGAAACAGCGTGCACAGTCCTCCATTTTGTCCGAAATATTTACCGTAAAGTCCGTGGATTTGGGCTGGATCCGCGGTCCTGGTCCTGGTCCTGGTCCGGGTCCAGGTCCTGGTCCGGGTCCTGGTCCTGGTCGCAGTGGTTCTTTAGGTTTCTTACCGGGCCCGCGCTGCTGGGACCAGGACTCGGACTGGAACAGCTGGAACTGTCCTGCTTCTTCAGGTAGCTCACCTGGAGGAGGTCTGTCTGTCCAGGAGTCCCCCAGGGCCTCCTGCTGGGCCCACGGTGAGACTGCCTCCTCTGGTCCAGTCTGATACCTGCTGTTCCCAGGAGACCACCCGGTCTGTGGTCCAGAACCAGAACAAGTTCTCCAAATGATCAGAATAGACTACAGCTTTTCTTCTGATTGGCTCTAGAATCTAAAAGTTCCACGTGACTCAGCAGTGAGCTGATTGGACCAGCTCACCCGGAGGAGAACAGGTCCATTGACCCGGTTTGGTCCGAACTCCAGCCCCTTTGGTACCAGAGGACTTCCTGGTGGGTCAAAACCAGTACCAGCCCAAACCATCAGCACCCCCCCACCATGCTGACAGCGGGATCAGCTGATTGTGCTGCAGTGCATTGTGGTTAAACACCTCCACCTCATCTCATTGGTCCAGATGTCTTCTGGTTCAGATTAAAGTTTCCCAACCTGGGCTGAGTCGGCATTACCTTTAACCTTTGACCTGTTCAAGGGCCTGTAGAGTCTGACCTCTAGTTTTCTCCTGCAGTCTGTCGTCCAGAGGCGGCCATGTTGGATCGCTTCATCAGAGTTCTGGTGTTGACGCGTCTTCACCCCTCACCTCCCAGAACCTCACCGCCAACCTAACTCCACCATGACGGGTGAGTCTAGAGGGGAGACGGGTGAGTCTAGAGGGGAGACGGGTGAGTCTAGAGGGGAGACGGGTGAGTCTAGAGGGGAGACGGGTGAGTCTAGAGGAGAGACAGACGGGTGAGTCTAGAGGAGACGGGTGAGTCTAGAGGAGAGACGGACGAGTCTAGAGGGGTGAGTCTAGAGGAGAGACGGGCGAGTCTAGAGGGGAGAGGGGTGACGGGTGAGTCTAGAGGGGAGAGGGGCGAGTCTAGAGGGGAGACGGGCGAGGCTAGAGGGGAGACGGGCGAGTATAGAGGAGAGACGGGTGAGTCTAGAGGAGACGGGCGAGTCTAGAGGGGAGACTGGCGAGTCTAGAGGGGAGACGGGCGAGTCTAGAGGGGAGACGGGCGAGTCTAGAGGAGAGACGGGTGAGTCTAGAGGGGAGACGGGTGAGTCTAGAGGGGAGACGGGTGAGTCTAGAGGGGAGACGGGTGAGTCTAGAGGGGTGAGGGGTGAGTCTAGAGGGGAGAGGGGTGGGTCTAGAGGGGAGACGGGTGAGTCTAGAGGGGTGAGGCTAGAGGGGTGAGTCTAGAGGGGAGACGGACGAGTCTAGAGGGGTGAGTCTAGAGGAGAGACGGGCGAGTCGAGAGGGGAGAGGGGTGAGTCTAGAGGAGAGACGGGCGAGTCTAGAGGGGAGAGGGGTGAGTCGAGAGGGGTGAGTCTAGAGGAGAGAGGGGTGAGTCTAGAGGGGAGACGGGCGAGTCTAGAGGGGAGACGGGTGAGTCTAGAGGAGACGGGTGAGTCTAGAGGGGAGACGGGTGAGTCTAGAGGGGAGACGGGTGAGTCTAGAGGAGAGAGGGGTGAGTCTAGAGGAGAGAGGGGTGAGTCTAGAGGGGAGACGGGTGAGTCTAGAGGGGTGAGTCTAGAGGGGTGAGTCTAGAGGGGAGACGGACGAGTCTAGAGGGGTGAGTCTAGAGGAGAGACGGGCGAGTCTAGAGGAGACGGGTGAGTCTAGAGGGGAGACGGGTGAGTCTAGAGGGGAGACGGGTGAGTCTAGAGGGGAGACGGGTGAGTCTAGAGGAGAGACGGGTGAGTCTAGAGGAGAGACGGGTGAGTCTAGAGGAGAGGGGTGAGTCGAGAGGGGAGAGGGGAGAGGCGAGAGGGGAGAGGGGAGAGGGGAGAGGGGTGAGTCTAGAGGGGTGAGTCTAGAGGAGAGACGGGTGAGTCTAGAGGGGAGAGGGGTGAGTCGAGAGGGGAGACGGGTGAGTCTAGGGGGGAGACGGGTGAGTCTAGAGGGGAGACGGGTGAGTCTAGAGGGGAGACTGGCGAGTCTAGAGGGGAGACGGCGAGTCTAGAGGGGTGAGTCTAGAGGAGAGACGGGCGAGTCTAGAGGGGAGAGGGGTGAGTCTAGAGGGGAGAGGGGTGAGTCTAGAGGGGAGACGGGCGAATCTAGAAGAGACGGATGAGTCTAGAGGAGAGACGGGTGAGTCTAGAGGAGAGACAGACGGGTGAGTCTAGAGGAGACGGGTGAGTCTAGAGGGGAGACGGGTGAGTCTAGGGGAGACGGGCGAGTCTAGAGGGGAGAGGGGTGAGTAGAGAGGAGACGGGTGAGTCTAGAGGGGAGAGGGGTGAGTCTAGAGGAGAGAGGGGTGAGTCTAGAGGAGAGAGGGGTGAGTCTAGAGGGGAGACGGGTGAGTCTAGAGGGGAGACTGGCGAGTCTAGAGGGGAGACGGGCGAGTCTAGAGGGGAGACGGGCGAGTCTAGAGGGGAGACGGGCGAGTCTAGAGGGGTGAGTCTAGAGGGGAGACGGGCGAGTCTAGAGGGGAGACGGGTGAGTCTAGAGGGGAGACGGGTGAGTCTAGAGGAGAGACGGGTGAGTCTAGAGGGGAGACGGGTGAGTCTAGAGGGGAGACGGGTGAGTCTAGAGGGGAGACGGGTGAGTCTAGAGGAGAGATGGGTGAGTCTAGAGGAGAGACGGGTGAGTCTAGAGGAGAGACAGACGGGTGAGTCTAGAGGAGAGACAGACGGGTGAGTCTAGAGGAGACGGGTGAGTTTAGAGGGGAGACGGTTGAGTCTAGAGGGGAGACGGGTGAGTCTAGAGGAGAGACGGGTGAGTCTAGAGGAGACGGGTGAGTCTAGAGGAGAGACGGGTGAATCTAGAGGAGAGACGGGTGAGTCTAGAGGGGAGACGGGTGAGTCTAGAGGAGAGACGGGTGAGTCTAGAGGGGAGACAGACGGGTGAGTCTAGAGGAGAGACAGACGGGTGAGTCTAGAGGAGACGGGTGAGTCTAGAGGGGAGACGAGTGAGTCTAGAGGGGAGACGGGTGAGTCTAGAGGGAGACGGGTGAGTCTAGAGGGGAGACGGGTGAGTCTAGAGGGAGACGGGTGAGTCTAGAGGGGAGACGGGTGAGTCTAGAGGAGAGACGGGTGAATCTAGAGGAGAGACGGGTGAGTCTAGAAGAGACGGATGAGTCTAGAGGAGAGACGGGTGAGTCTAGAGGAGAGACAGACGGGTGAGTCTAGAGGAGACGGGTGAGTCTAGAGGGGAGACGGGTGAGTCTAGAGGGGAGACGGGTGAGTCTAGAGGGGAGACGGGCGAGTCTAGAGGGGTGAGTCTAGAGGGGAGACGGGTGAGTGTAGAGGGGAGACGGGTGAGTCTAGAGGGGAGACGGGTGAGTCTAGAGGAGAGACAGACGGGTGAGTCTAGAGGGGAGACGGGTGGGTCTAGAGGGGAGACGGGTGAGTCTAGAGGGGAGACGGGTGAGTCTAGAGGAGAGACGGGTGAGTCTGGAGGGGAGACGGGTGAGTGTAGAGGAGAGACAGACGGGTGAGTCTAGAGGAGAGACAGACGGGTGAGTCTAGAGGAGAGACAGACGGGTGAGTCTAGAGGAGACGGGTGAGTCTAGAGGGGAGACGGGTGAGTCTAGAGGGGAGACGGGTGAGTCTAGAGGGGAGACGGGTGAGTCTAGAGGGGAGACGGGTGAGTCTAGAGGAGAGACAGACGGGTGAGTCTAGAGGAGACGGGTGAGTCTAGAGGAGAGACGGGTGAGTCTAGAGGGGAGACGGGTGACTCTAGAGGGGAGACGGGTGAATCTAGAGGAGAGACGGGTGAGTCTAGAGGAGACGGGTGAGTCTAGAGGGGAGACGGGTGAGTCTAGAGGGGAGACGGGTGAGTCTAGAGGAGAGACGGGTGAGTCTAGAGGGGAGACGGGTGAGTCTAGAGGAGAGACGGGTGAATCTAGAGGAGAGACGGGTGAGTCTAGAGGAGACGGGTGAGTCTAGAGGGGAGACGGGCGAGTCTAGAGGGGAGACGGGCGAGTCTAGAGGGGAGACGGGCGAGTCTAGAGGGGAGACGGGCGAGTCTAGAGGGGAGACGGGTGAGTCTAGAGGGGAGACGGGTGAGTCTAGAAGAGACGGGTGAGTCTAGAAGAGACGGGTGAGTCTAGAGGAGAGACGGGTGAGTCTAGAGGAGAGACAGACGGGTGAGTCTAGAGGAGACGGGTGAGTTTAGAGGGGAGACGGTTGAGTCTAGAGGGGAGACGGGTGAGTCTAGAGGAGAGACGGGTGAGTCTAGAGGAGAGACAGACGGGTGAGTCTAGAGGAGAGACGGGTGAGTCTAGAGGAGACGGGTGAGTCTAGAGGAGAGACGGGTGAATCTAGAGGAGAGACGGGTGAATCTAGAGGAGAGACGGGTGAGTCTAGAGGAGACGGGTGAGTCTAGAGGGGAGACGAGTCTAGAGGAGAGACAGACGGGTGAGTCTAGAGGAGAGACAGACGGGTGAGTCTAGAGGAGAGACAGACGGGTGAGTCTAGAGGAGACGGGTGAGTTTAGAGGGGAGACGGTTGAGTCTAGAGGGGAGACGGGTGAGTCTAGAGGAGAGACGGGTGAGTCTAGAGGGGAGACGGGTGAGTCTAGAGGAGAGACGGGTGAGTCTAGAGGAGAGACGGGTGAGTCTAGAGGGGAGACGGGTGAGTCTAGAGGGGAGACGGGTGAGTCTAGAGGAGAGACGGGTGAGTCTAGAGGGGAGACGGGTGAGTCTAGAGGAGAGACGGGTGAGTCTAGAGGAGAGACGACGGGTGAGTCTAGAGGAGACGGGTGAGTCTAGAGGGGAGACGGGTGAGTCTAGAGGGGAGACGGGTGAGTCTAGAGGGGAGACGGGTGAGTCTAGAGGGGAGACGGGTGAGTCTAGAGGAGAGACAGACGGGTGAGTCTAGAGGAGACGGGTGAGTTTAGAGGGGAGACGGGCGAGTCTAGAGGGGAGACGGGCGAGTCTAGAGGGGAGACGGGCGAGTCTAGAGGGGTGAGTCTAGAGGAGAGACGGGTGAGTCTAGAGGAGAGACGGGTGAGTCTAGAGGGGAGACGGGTGAGTCTAGAGGGGAGACGGGTGAGTCTAGAGGGGAGACGGGCGAGTCTAGAGGGGAGACGGGTGAGTCTAGAGGGGTGAGTCTAGAGGGGAGAGGGGCGAGTCTAGAGGGGAGACGGGTGAGTCTAGAGGAGAGACGGGTGAGTCTAGAGGAGAGACAGACGGGTGAGGCTAGAGGAGACGGGTGAGTCTAGAGGGGAGACGGGGGAGTCTAGAGGGGAGACGGGTGAGTCTAGAGGAGAGACGGGTGAGTCTAGAGGAGAGACTGGCGAGTCTAGAGGGGAGACGGGTGAGTCTAGAGGGGAGACGGGCGAGTCTAGAAGAGACGGATGAGTCTAGAGGAGAGACGGGTGAGTCTAGAGGAGAGACAGACGGGTGAGTCTAGAGGAGACGGGTGAGTCTAGAGGGGAGAGGGGAGAGTCTAGAGGGGAGACGGGCGAGTCTAGAGGAGAGACGGGTGAGTCTAGAGGGGAGACGGGCGAGTCTAGAGGAGAGACTGGCGAGTCTAGAGGGGAGACGGGTGAGTCTAGAGGAGAGACAGACGGGTGAGTCTAGAGGAGACGGGTGAGTCTAGAGGAGACGGGTGAGTCTAGAGGGGAGACGGGTGAGTCTAGAGGGGAGACGGGCGAGTCTAGAGGGGAGACGGGCGAGTCTAGAGGGGAGACGGGCGAGTCTAGAGGGGAGACGGGCGAGTCTAGAGGGGAGACGGGCGAGTCTAGAGGGGTGAGTCTAGAGGGGTGAGTCTAGAGGAGAGAGGGGTGAGTCTAGAGGGGAGACGGGCGAGTCTAGAGGGGAGAGGGGTGAGTCTAGAGGAGAGAGGGGTGAGTCTAGAGGGGAGACGGGTGAGTCTAGAGCAGTGGTTCCTAGTGTTGGGGTTGGAGGGACCCCACTGTGGGTCCTGAAACAGTAAACGGGGGTCTTGGAGTGAATGTAAAGTCCTTGCTAACCGTATGTAGGAGTGGGCAGGATAAACGGTATACCGTATACGGTAGAAAGGACACAGACTGGCCGGTGTTCGAGATTCCATCGCATGTTGATGAATTACAGGAGAGAGTTGAGACTTGGAGCAGGTTCCAGCAGATTGATTCCATTGGAATTGTGCACCTCCAACTTTATCAGTTCTTAACAATTCTCTTGTTTCCGGTTTTCCTGAAATGTTGCGTCGTGGACAGAACAGGCATTGGGTCGTCAGCAGCGCCTGAACCACTGCAGCGTCTACACAGACCAACAAGAAGAACACACAATCCCCTCCCTGCTTTTAACACAAGTCTCCTCTTTGAGACGACTCAGGAGGACGAAGGTGCCGCAGTGGTTCAGGTCTGGACACCCTGTCCGGTCCCGTCTGGACCTCACCTTGTCATGCCCCCTCCTGTCTTGGAGCTGCGTCTCCAACTGGAGCGGGTTGTCAGACAGAAACCGAGGTGTTTCCTGTGTGACCTGTGAGAAGTCAGATGATATAAAACCATTCAGGCTTCAAGTTCTCCTGCCTCACTGCCCAGCCCTAACACATGTTTACCCTAATTATCACCAACTGTTGAACCAACATGGTGTAATAGTTGTAGATGTTTGTGTTGTCATTATGTTGTCATTATGTTGTCATAAGGTTGAATTAGTTTATTAACGGCGTTTATCGTTTGCCAGCGATGGTTGGGGTCATGAGTCTCTGCCACTGTTATTTTGTGGGTCAGAAGCCAACATGTTTGGGACCCACTCGGTCTGACCTGCTTCTGGTTCTTCCTGCAGGTCCCGAGTCCTGGTGGAAGATGTCCTGGAGTCTTCTGCACCTGCTGACCTGCCTGTGGCTCTTGGCTCCACCTACAGGTAAATAAAGCTGCTGTCTGAGATCAGAACACATACCTGGGGCGGGTCTGACCGAGTCCTGGGTCGGTCCCAAGGTGCGTGTGTTGAGGAATGTTGTTTTAGTTAACTTGGACCTGAACCTGATCAGTAGGTAGAGCGGTTCTGGTACCAGAGGAACCAGTTGAGGCCATCCTGTTTTAATCTGATGAGGTGGGTTTGAGAGGTTTTTTAACAAATAGGAGGACAGAGTTAATGGGTTTTAATTGGACAAGGTGTGCCCTGTCCCTCCTGTTGTTAGTTCTGTACGTGTCAGAGCACTCTCTCAGACCTCTACTATACGCTGATGACTCCGTGATCGTCGGTCTGTTCCGAGGTAACGAGAGCAGCTGTGGTCCAGTTTATCAGGTGGTGTGAAGACACACTCTAGTACTCTAGAGACGACCTGAATTAATGGGTCGACAGGTGCAATCCTACAAATATCTTGGGACAAAAATGGATTCAAATCTAAGTTTTAGAAAACCGTGTGAGTATTAGTGCAGGATGGGACATCAGAGTCTCTGAACAGCAGACGGTTACAGCTGTTCCACGATGTCCTTTATGAGACGAGTTCCTACTCCTTCAGAGATGGGGTCCCTTAGCCTGGTATACACTCTGCAGACTTTATACACACAGTCTGGTTTACCAGGCTAAGGGTCCCCGGCATGAAGACCAGATTGAAACAGTTCAGTCCCAGCTGTGATTGTTTAACTGAAGTGATATTTATTTTTAGATGACAGAGCCTCTTTTCACTTCGTTATATTAAATATCCCTGTCCAGCCGTGGTGTTTTATTGGTGTTTGATCTGTAGTTTTTCCACTTCCACAGTGTGGTTGTTTTTATCACAGGGACAGCTCAACTGTGAGACAGAATCGGAGAATAATTCCAGGAAATCACGTCGTCTGATTTTAACATAATTGATTTGCATTTCATTGCATGTAATAAGTATTTGATTCTCTACCAACCAGCAGAGTCCTGTCTCTGTCAGACCTGTTAGGTGGTCTTTAGAAGCCCCCCCCCCCATCCTCCACTCATCTTTTAGAGTTTTGTAAAGTTCCTATAAGGTCTTGTAGAGTCCTGTAAGGTCCAGTAAGTTTATGTAGCGTTTGGAAATAACTATTAGTTATTTTAACTACACCCTCTTCAGATAACATTAGCTTATTTTTGGTTTATAATGAAAAGTGATAAACTGTCATTTAACCCTGATAATAGCTAATATTTATTGAAGGTATCTAGGTTCTTTGAAAGAGTACAGTGAATTGAAATACCTTATTAATAACGTGAAGCTGAGACCAGATAAGATTGAACAACCATTTAATTTGAAAAACCTAAGAACACAGACAGATAAGACAGTTTGAAAGTTTGATGTAAACACAATTAATATTCTTAAACATGTTGAGGATGTTAAAGATGGTTAATTGTGAGTTTTAACGGACCGTAGCATATGTTTTAATGACTAGGGAAGTTAGTTCATTTAGTTAACCTAGTTGTGACTTTAAGAGTCAATTTAGGCTAATTTGAGTTTGGAATGGGATTTAGAGGCTTAATTTAGAGTGGAAGAATGAAGCTTTATCAAAGCAAACCTCTCGATCAGAAAGTGGTGTTCGCTCACTGAAAGGTGGACGCTCCTAGATCTGGCAGGCGTTGGTTTCTCCACGAGCTGAGGCTGGAGTCCCCAGACTCGGAGTGGTGGTCCTGGAAGGCGTGGCCGCCGAGGACCTCGCCGGACAGTCCGTGGATACGTCCCGGTCAGCAAGGGAGGCATTTCAGCAGCATGCTGAAGTCATTTCTGATCTCTCCCGTGGTGAGGGAGAGACGAGAGGGAGAGACACAGCAGGTCTCTCAAGGCCTTGTTCAAAGCTGATGGAGGTTCAGCTCAGACTCTGAAGATAGCAGCTCAGCTACATTCAGGCTGTAGCTCAGACCAAGACTGAGACTGGCTTGTACCGGAACTGAATATTAGTTTTTGAGATGAGTTATCTTAAATTCAACCAATCAGAAGATATTAAGTGTACTAATCAGAACTGAGTTAGTGGACTGGTGGACGGCTCTGATTGGATAAGGGGACTGTGAGGGAGTTACCAACTCACATATGACTTCCGCCCGTTAAACACTCACATTATAAATGTAGAAAATAGCAGAGAAGCATTATAACACTTTGAGTGTGTAGGTGACCCTGAGCAGGAACACTACAGGAGAATGTTCTGTAAACAAGAGATTACAGTTGGAACACCAGTCTGTGCTGTTAAAGAAGAGACTTCTTTACAGAGAGTGTTCTATTAGACCAGCTAGTGTCCAGTTAAGGTAATCTGGGAGATGGACACCTGAAAGTGGACAGTAGGACACCTGTAGGGATCTTGATTCAGGTTAAAACATAATCCAAGAGTCATTGTATTCCAAGTTATTGGGAAAGAGATGGATTATTGTTGTGATGGTCACAGAGGTCAAAGGTCAGAGGATATAACATATTTGGTGGCGTTACATTTACCTTACTAAGGTTCCTCATCATCTACTCCTCTTCCTCCTGGTCCAGGTGCATTGGCCGGGCTATGCCGGGTCACTGGTGGGGTTCTGGGGATCCACTGGAGCAGCACTGTGGGTCTGGGTTGGTACCCACTGGCGTCAGGCCGGGGCGGGGCTACATGCTGGGAGTTGTGCTGTCTGGATGTGAGCTGCAGTGCCGTGTGGAGCCTGGGCGGACGATGCGTCCTCCTCTCCTGCTCCAGGTCAGACGGCTGCCCCATCTCCTCCCTCCCTCAACCTCACGAGGAGTCGCTGGGCCTCCTGCAGCTGCTGTCCAAGGTTTGTCCCCCCTTGACCTCCCTGGTGGTCATGGACGTTCACCCCTGGACTTCATGGGTTGTTTGAATCCTTTGTGGACCCCAACAGTTGTTTTTCTTGTGTTTTAATCTGAAGGGTCCAGTCAGGATGAAGAGCAGGAAACCTCGCCGTGCTCTGCTCACAGGAAGTCTGCAGACACACAGAGGTCGTCACCGAATGCACAAAGAAAGAAGCAGCGACACGGTAAACTGAAGATGTGTGAAGGTTTCTGAATCATCCCCACCCATCTGAGTTTACCTGATTCTGACCTTTATTTTGAAAGGCAGATGTGGTTTTATTTTGAAAGGCAGATGTTCATAAGTTCTCAAACTGTGTGCAGGAATTGGTTCCCACAACTCCCAGTCTCACCACTTTGCACCAGGTGACCCAAAAGAACCAGTCTTTAAACGGGAGTTCAGACGATCCTGTAAACCAGAACTCAACCATCGACGGGACCGCCGATCCGTATTCCAATGTCAGTGATGTCATCACTCCAGCGGCCGCCGCCACCGCCATCACAACTTCCACCCAGGCTGGTGAGTGGTGACCTGCCTGGGTCATGTGACCCTGACCGGGAGTGGGCGCCTCACTGCCTTGTGGTGGGCGTGGCCTTTGTCTGTTTCCCTGGCCAGCTGTTGAACCTGCAGGTGACCTTTGGCCTCTGCAGTGTGAATAGCAGGAATCTTCTAGAAAGTTAGCAGCAGGTGAAGAAAAACCATCCAAACAGCATAATCACACAAAACATCTGGATCAGCAGTTAGACCGGGATAGAGCTTAAACCAGACCAGAGGTTAGACCGGACCAGTCGTTAGACCAGACCAGAGCTTAGACCAGACCAGTCGTTAGACCAGACCAGTCGTTAGACCAGACCAGTCGTTAGACCAGACGTTAGACCAGACCAGAGGTTAGACCAGACCAGTGGTTAGACCAGACCAGTGGTTAGACCAGACCAGAGGTTAGCCCAGACCAGTGGTTAGACCAGACCAGTCGTTAGACCAGACCAGTGGTTAGACCAGACCAGTCGTTAGACCAGACCAGTCGTTAGACCAGACCAGTCGTTAGACCAGACCAGAGCTTAGACCAGACCAGAGCTTAGACCAGACCAGTGGTTAGACCAGACCAGTGGTTAGACCAGACCAGTCGTTAGACCAGACGTTAGACCAGACCAGAGCTTAGACCAGACCAGAGGTTAGACCAGACCAGTGGTTAGACCAGACCAGAGGTTAGACCAGACCAGAGGTTAGACCAGACCAGAGGTTAGACCAGACCAGAGGTTAGACCAGACCAGAGGTTAGACCAGACCAGACCAGAGGTTAGACCAGACCAGAGGTTAGACCAGACCAGTGGTTAGACCAGACCAGTGGTTAGACCAGACCAGTGGTTAGACCAGACCAGAGGTTAGACCAGACCAGTGGTTAGACCAGACCAGACCAGAGGTTAGACCAGACCAGACCAGAGGTTAGCCCAGACCAGTGGTTAGACCAGACCAGAGGTTAGACCAGACGTTAGACCAGACCAGTGGTTAGACCAGACCTGTGGTTAGACCAGACCAGACCAGAGGTTAGACCAGACCAGAGGTTAGACCAGACCAGTGGTTAGACCAGACCAGTGGTTAGACCAGACCAGAGGTTAGACCAGACCAGACCAGAGGTTAGACCAGACCAGTGGTTAGACCAGACGTTAGACCAGACCAGACGTTAGACCAGACCAGAGGTTAGACCAGACCAGAGGTTAGACCAGACCAGCGTTTAGACTGGACCAGATCTAAAGAGGTTCTCATGTACTAGCCTGGTTCTGGTTCTGGTCTCACTTCCTGTCGTTGCAGTGCGGGAGCTGGTGGTGTCGGCCGGAGAGCCCGTGGAGGTGACGCTGCCCCTAAACGAGGTGAAGCTCGACGCCTACGTGGTGCCCCTGCCCCCTCCAGGTAAAAACAGTGGACCAGGTTCTGCTCCTGGAGCTGGTTGAGTCCAGTGGGTCAGAACCATGCCGTCTCTTCTGCAGGGACCGAATACACGTTTGAGTGGACGCTCCTGACTCATCCCAGAGACTACGGCGGTGAGATGGAGGGGAAGAAGAGCCGAACTCTGAAGCTCAGCAAGGTGCCGCCCTCAGGTTTCACTTCACACCCTGACCCCGTCTCAATACTCGCACTTCCACCCTACGTTCTTCAGTGAAGTGCACTTGGAATTATGGGTAATTCCCTTCGCTGAAGTGTGCACCCATGCGGACTTCGGCGAAGTGTGTAGCGAGGGTGGAAAAGGGGGCGGGGCCAAGGTCCGGATTCTACGGCCAGGAGAATCGAGACACCCTAAGCACTCTCGCACCTCCGCGGGAACGCGCGACTGAGGGGCGCGAGGGTGGAAGTGAGAGTGTTGAGACGCGGCCCCTGTGTGTAGCCGCTGAGTGTTTCACTTCCTGTGTGTGTGTGTGTTCTCCTCCGGATCAGCTGACGGTGGGCCTGTACGAATTTGGCGTGACAGTGGAGGGGGAGGGCGCCCACGGGGAAGGCTTCGTCAACATCACAGTCAATCCAGGTGAGGCCCTGACCCTTGACCTTAGCCTGACCATGACCCTATGATGTCTCTGTGCTCTCAGACAGCTGATGGTTTCTAGACCATGAGAGGACTCTAGCTCTCCAGACTGAGGCTTTTATTTTGTAAGGATAATCAAATCCTCTCAGCTGTTCTGTTAACGCTGTCCTTTAACGGGTCAGACTGTCAGCATAAACAAATCAAACCGGTTCTGTTAACGTCGGGTTGAAACAGGTTGAGCGTGAATATTTTTCCTTTATTATTACTGATAACAGATAGACTGACCCGTTTGTTCTCCTGCATTTAGATTCCTGCAGATCTTTCACAGTAAAAGCCTTCCTGAGATCGGAGCATTTGAAGGGATTTTATTTTGAAAAGCTGCAGGCTTTTGTAGCTTTAGGTGTTCTAGATGTTGATGGGTTTTCAAATAAAGGTTGTTTCTTGTCTAAAAGTCAAAGTGGCACCGTGAGGAGGACCTGCTCCTCTCAGAACCGGTCCAAACCGCCCTGCTCACTGAGCAGCTTAATGTCCTGTTTTCCACCTGACAGAACCACGAGTAAACAAACCCCCGGTTGCCGTGGTTTCCCCAAAGTACCAGGAGATCTCCCTGCCGACGAGCTCCACGGTGATCGACGGCAGCCGTGAGTCTCGACCCGAACTCGTTGTGCTCCAAATGCTCAGAACCCGTCAGATGAAGCTTCCTGTGTTCCTGCAGAGAGCACCGATGATGATAAGGTGGTGGCATGGCACTGGGAGGAGGTGAAGGGGCCGCTGAGGGAGGAGAAGGTCTCTGACGACACCCCCATCCTCACCCTCACCGGCCTGGTGCCTGGGAACTACACCTTCAGGTACCGTGGTCGGGATCTGGCCTACTTTTTACGTCAGTGATTTATTTCTGTAGCTCAATAAAAACAATGATTTGACCAAAGTCACAGGGCTCGAGGAGGCCCGGCCTTCTGAGTGTCCCTGGTCTAAAGGGACTCAGACAGCAGCGTTTCCTGAGTTCGGGGTTCAGAGGGCTGTCTCGTTGCTGTGGAGAGAATTCAGACCTGATGTTTTGTCACAGATGGTAGCAGTTAAAAAGCCCTGAAGTCGCGTAACGACGACTTTCTCCAAAATCCCTGAACTAAAGGGAGACTGATACTTGTCAGACCTGTCTTTATCAAGAGCAGCATGGGGACACGCTAACCAGAGAGACCACGCTTTGTCTCAAGGCTTGTTCTGTTTACCAGCCTGACGGTGACCGACTCTGACGGCGCCACCAACTGGACGCAGGCCACGCTCTCCGTCAACAAAGCCAAGGACTACCGGCCCGTGGCCAACGCCGGTCCCAACCAGGTCCGACGAGTTCTCCAGCATTTGTAAGGTTCCCATAACCAGAGGGGCTCTAACCGGACCAGAACTTTCCTTCCAGGTGATTCAGCTGCCGCGCAACGCCATCACGCTGAATGGGAGCCAGAGCGCGGACGACCACGACGGCCTGTCCTACGAGTGGTCCATGAGCCCCGAGAGCGTAGACAAGGTGGTGGAGATGCAGGTGAGATCTTCTGGAGGGCAGGTTCTGGTTCTGGTTCACATGAACCACAAGTCTCATCCTGTGGTGTCATCCTTCAGGGGGTCCGGACTCCGATCCTGCAACTGTCAGCCATGCAGGAGGGAGAGTACAGCTTCCAGCTGACCGTCACTGATTCAGCTGGACAGCAGGATACGTCCAAGGTCATCGTCATCGTCCAGCCAGGTCCGAGGCCGGTTCAGTTGTTCTGACTTTATGTTTGGTCTGTCAGAGTCTAGAGTTCTGGTTCTGTGGGTGTCCTCCTGCAGAGAACAACAAGCCGCCGGTGGCTGACGCCGGACCAGAGAAGGAGCTTACGCTGCCGGTGGACAGAACCACGCTGGACGGCAGCAAGAGCAGCGACGACCAGAAGATCTCCAGCTTCCACTGGAGGAAGACCAGGTGGGTCTGAGTCCACACAGCCTTCTCTGGACCAGAACCTCTAGAGCTGAACCTCTTCTGTATGGTTGTCTCCTCCAGTGGCCCAGATGGTGTGAGGATCGAGAACGCAGACGGTCCTGTTGCCACGGTGACTGGTCTGGAGGTCGGCCTGTACGAGTTCACGCTCACCGTCACTGATGAGAGGAATCTGGAGAGCAGCGACGCCGTGACGGTCATCGTCAGAGAAGGTCTGGTAGACTCGGTTCTGTATGACCAGCTGACCCGTCTCTGGGCTCTGGTGGACCAGCTGACCCGTCTCTGGGCTCTGGTGGACCAGCTGACCCGTCTCTGGGCTCTGGTGGACCAGCTGACCCGTCTCAGGGTTCTGGTGGACCAGCTGACCCGTCTCTGGGCTCTGGTGGACGGGCTCTGGTGGACCAGCTGACCCGTCTCTGGGCTCTGGTGGACCAGCTGACCCGTCTCAGGGCTCTGGTGGACCAGCTGACCCGTCTCTGGGCTCTGGTGGACCAGCTGACCCGTCTC
>SSNR01000954.1:0-14105 GCA_006937965.1 Callopanchax toddi
CTGTGGTATTTATGTAGTACTGTGGTATATATGTAGAGTACTGTGGTATATATGTAGAGTACTGTGGTATATATGTAGAGTACTGTGGTATATATGTAGAGTACTGTGGTATATATGTAGAGTACTGTGGTATATATGTAGTGTACTGAGGTATATATCTAGTACTGTGGTTTATAGTATGTAGTACTTTGGTATTTATGTAGTACTGTGGTTTATATGTAGTACTGTGGTTTATATGTAGTACTGTGGTATATATGTAGTACTGTAGTTTATATGTAGTACTGTGGTATATACATGTACTACTGTAGTTTTTATGTAGTACTGTGGTATATATGTAGTACTGTGGTATATATGGAGTACTGTGGTATATATGTAGTGTACTGTGGTATATATGTAGAGTACTGTAGTATATATGTAGAGTACTGTGGTATATATGTAGAGTACTGTGGTATATATGTAGTGTACTGTAGTATATATGTAGTGTACTGTGGTATATTTGTAGTGTACTGTGGTATATATGTAGTGTACTGTGGTATATATGTAGTGTACTGTGGTATATATGTAGAGTACTGTGGTATATATGTAGAGTACTGTGGTATATGTAGAGTACTGTGGTATATGTGTAGAGTACTGTGGTATATGTGTAGAGTACTGTGGTATATATGTAGAGTACTGTGGTATATATGTAGAGTACTGTGGTATATATGTGAGTACTGTGGTATATATGGAGTACTGTGGTATATATGTAGTGTACTGTGGTATATATGTAGAGTACTGTGGTATATATGTAGAGTACTGTGGTATATATGTAGAGTACTGTGGTATATATGTAGTGTACTGTGGTATATATGTAGAGTACTGTGGTATATATGTAGAGTACTGTGGTATATATGTAGTACTGTGGTTTATATATAATACTGTGGTTTATATGTAGTACTGTGGTATATATGTAGTACTGTGGTATATATGTAGTACTCTGGTATATATGTAGTACTGTAGTTTATATATAGTACTGTGGTATATATGTAGTACTGTGGTATATATGTAGTACTGTGGTATATATGTAGTACTGTGGTGTATATGTAGTACTGTAGTTTATATGTAGTACTGTGGTATATATGTAGTACTGTGGTATATATGTAGTGTACTGAGGTATATATCTAGTACTGTGGTTTATAGTATGTAGTACTTTGGTATTTATGTAGTACTGTGGTATATATGTAGTACTGTGGTTTATATATAGTACTGTAGTTCATAGTATGTAGTACTGTGGTATATATGTAGAGTACTGTGGTATATATGTAGAGTACTGTGGTATATTTGTAGTCCTGTGGTATATTTGTAGTACTGTGGTATATATGTAGTGTACTGAGGTATATATCTAGTACTGTGGTTTATATATGTAGTACTGTGGTATTTATGTAGTACTGTGGTATATATGTAGTACTGTGGTTTATATATAGTACTGTAGTTTATAGTATGTAGTACTGTGGTTTATAGTATGTAGTACTGTGGTTTATAGTATGCAGTACTGTGGTTTATATGTAGTACTGTGTTATATATGTAGTACTCTGGTATATATGTAGTACTGTAGTTTATATATAGTACTGTGGTATATATGTAGTACTGTGGTATATATGTAGTACTGTGGTATATATGTAGTACTGTGGTGTATAGTATGTAGTACTGTGGTATATATGTAGTACTCTGGTATATATGTAGTACTGTAGTTTATATATAATACTGTGGTTTATAGTATGTAGTACAGTGGTATATATGTAGTACAGTGGTATATATGTAGTGTACTGTGGTATATATGTAGAGTACTGTAGTATATATGTAGAGAACTGTGGTATATATGTAGAGTACTGTGGTATATATGTAGAGTACTGTGGTATATATGTAGTGTACTGTGGTATATATGTAGTACTGTGGTATATATGTAGTACTGTAGTTTATATATAGTACTGTGGTATATATGTAGTACTGTAGTTTATATGTAGTACTGTGGTATATATGTAGTACTGTGGTATATATGTAGTACTCTGGTATATATGTAGTGCTGTAGTTTATATATAATACTGTGGTTTATAGTATGTAGTACTATGGTATATATGTAGTACTGTGGTATATATGTAGTACTGTGGTATATATGTAGTACTGTAGTTTATATATAGTACTGTGGTATATATGTAGTACTGTGGTATATATGTATTGTACTGAGGTATATATCTAGTACTGTGGTATATATGTAGTGTACTGAGGTATATATCTAGTACTGTGGTTTATAGTATGTAGTACTTTGGTATTTATGAGTACTGTGGTATATATGTAGTGTACTGTGGTATATATGTAGAGTACTGTGGTATATATGTAGAGTACTGTGGTATATATGTAGAGTACTGTGGTATATATGTAGAGTACTGTGGTATATATGTATAGTACTGTAGTATATATGTAGAGTACTGTAGTATATATGTAGAGTACTGTAGTATATATGTAGAGTACTGTGGTATATATGTAGAGTACTGTGGTATATATATAATACTGTGGTTTATAGTATGTAGTACTATGGTATATATGTAGTACTGTGGTATATATGTAGTACTGTGGTATATATGTAGTACTGTAGTTTATATATAGTACTGTGGTATATATGTAGTACTGTGGTATATATGTAGTGTACTGAGGTATATATCTAGTACTGTGGTTTATAGTATGTAGTACTTTGGTATTTATGTAGTACTGTGGTATATATGTAGTACTGTGGTTTATATATAGTACTGTAGTTTATAGTATGTAGTACTGTGGTTTATAGTATGTAGTACTGTGGTTTATAGTATGCAGTACTGTGGTTTATATGTAGTACTGTGGTTTTTATGTAGTACTGTGGTTTATATCTAGTACTGTGGTATATATGTAGTACTGTAGTTTATATGTATTACTGTGGTATATATGTAGTACTGTAGTTTATATGTAGTACTGTGGTATATACATGTACTACTGTAGTTTTTATGTAGTACTGTGGTATATATGTAGTACTGTGGTATATATGGAGTACTGTGGTATATATGTAGTGTACTGTGGTATATATGTAGTGTACTGTGGTATATATGTAGAGTACTGTAGTATATATGTAGAGTACTGTGGTATATATGTAGAGTACTGTGGTATATATGTAGAGTACTGTGGTATATATGTAGAGTACTGTGGTATATATGTAGAGTACTGTAGTATATATGTAGAGTACTGTGGTATATATGTAGAGTACTGTGGTATATATGTAGTGTACTGTGGTATATATGTAGTGTACTGTGGTATATATGTAGTGTACTGTGGTATATATGTAGTGTACTGTGGTATATATGTAGTGTACTGTGGTATATGTGTAGAGTACTGTGGTATATGTGTAGTGTACTGTGGTATATGTGTAGTGTACTGTGGTATATATGTAGTGTACTGTGGTATATATGTAGTGTACTGTGGTATATATGTAGAGTACTGTGGTATATATGTAGAGTACTGTGGTATATATGTAGAGTACTGTGGTATATATGTAGAACTGTGGTATATTTGTAGTACTGTAGTTTATATGTAGTACTGTGGTATATACATGTACTACTGTAGTTTATATGTAGTACTGTGGTATATATGTAGTACGGTGGTATATATGTAGTACTGTAGTTTATATATAGTACTGTGGTATATATGTAGAGTACTGTGGTATATGTAGAGTACTGTGGTATATGTGTAGAGTACTGTGGTATATGTGTAGAGTACTGTGGTATATATGTAGTACTGTGGTTTATATGTAGTACTGTGGTTTATATGTAGTACTGTGGTATATATGTAGTACTGTGGTATATATGTAGTACTCTGGTATATATGTAGTACTGTAGTTTATATATAATACTGTGGTTTATAGTATGTAGTACAGTGGTATATATGTAGTACAGTGGTATATATGTAGTACTGTGGTTTATATGTAGTACTGTGGTTTATATGTAGTACTGTGGTATATATGTAGTACTGTGGTATATATGTAGTACTGTGGTATATATGTAGTGTACTGTGGTATATATGTAGTGTACTGTGGTATATATGTAGTGTACTGTGGTATATATGTAGAGTACTGTGGTATATATGTAGAGTACTGTGGTATATATGTAGAGTACTGTGGTATATATGTAGAGTACTGTGGTATATTTGTAGTCCTGTGGTATATTTGTAGTCCTGTGGTATATTTGTAGTCCTGTGGTTTATATGTAGTACTGTCGTTTATATGTAGTACTGTGGTTTATAGTATGTAGTACTGTGGTATATATGTAGTACTGTGGTATATATGTAGTACTGTGGTTTATAGTATGTAGTACTGTGGTATATATGTAGTACTGTGGTATATATGTAGTACTGTGGTATATATGTAGTACTGTGGTTTATATATAGTACTGTGGTTCATAGTATGTAGTACTGTGGTTTATATATAGTTCTGTGGTTCATAGTAGAGTACTGTGGTATATTTGTAGTCCTGTGGTATATTTGTAGTCCTGTGGTATATTTGTAGTCCTGTGGTTTATATATAATACTGTCGTTTATATGTAGTACTGTGGTGTATATGTAGTACTGTGGTATATATGTAGTACTCTAGTTTATATGTAGTACTGTGGTATATACATGTACTACTGTAGTTTTTATGTAGTACTGTGGTATATATGTAGAGTACTGTGGTATATATGTAGAGTACTGTGGTATATATGTAGAGTACTGTGGTATATATGTAGTACTGTGGTTTATATATAATACTGTGGTTTATATGTAGTACTGTGGTGTATATGTAGTACTGTGGTATATATGTAGTACTCTGGTATATATGTAGTACTGTAGTTTATAGTATGTAGTAATGTGGTTTATAGTATGTAGTACTGTGGTTTTTATGTAGTACTGTGGTATATATGTAGTGTACTGTGGTATATATGTAGAGTACTGTGGTATATATGTAGAGTACTGTGGTATATATGTAGAGTACTGTGGTATATATGTAGAGTACTGTGGTATAAATGTAGTGTACTGTGGTATATATGTAGAGTACTGTGGTATATATGTAGAGTACTGTGGTATATATGTAGTGTACTGTGGTATATATGTAGAGTACTGTGGTATATATGTAGAGTACTGTGGTATATATGTAGTACTGTAGTTTATATATAATACTGTGGTTTATAGTATGTAGTACAGTGGTATATATGTAGTACTGTGGTATATATGTAGTACTGTGGTTTATATATAGTACTGTGGTTCATAGTATGTAGTACTGTGGTTTATAGTATGTAGTACTGTGGTATATATGTAGTACTGTGGTGTATATGTAGTACTGTGGTTTATATGTAGTACTGTGGTATATATGTAGTACTGTGGTATATATGTAGTACTCTGGTATATATGTAGTGCTGTAGTTTATACATAATACTGTGGTTTATAGTATGTAGTACTATGGTATATATGTAGTACTGTGGTATATATGTAGTACTGTGGTATATATGTAGTACTGTGGTATATATGTAGTACTGTAGTTTATATATAGTACTGTGGTATATATGTAGTACTGTGGTATATATGTAGTGTACTGAGGTATATATCTAGTACTGTGGTTTATAGTATGTAGTACTTTGGTTTTTATGTAGTACTGTGGTATATATGTAGTACTGTGGTTTATATATAGTACTGTAGTTTATAGTATGTAGTACTGTGGTTTATAGTATGTAGTACTGTGGTTTATAGTATGCAGTACTGTGGTTTATATGTAGTACTGTGGTTTATATGTAGTACTGTGGTTTATATGTAGTACTGTGGTATATATGTAGTACTGTAGTTTATATGTAGTACTGTGGTATATATGTAGTACTGTAGTTTATATGTAGTACTGTGGTATATACATGTACTACTGTAGTTTTTATGTAGTACTGTGGTATATATGTAGTACTGTGGTTTATATGTAGTACTGTGGTTTATATGTACTACTGTAGTTTATATGTAGTACTGTGGTATATATGTAGTACTATGGTATATATGTAGTACTGTGGTTTATATATAGTACTGTGGTTTATAGTATGTAGTACTAGTATGTAGTACTGTGGTTTATAGTATGTAGTACTGTGGTATATATGTAGTACTGTGGTTTATAGTATGTAGTACTGTGGTTTATGGTATGTAGTACTGTGGTTTATAGTATGTAGTACTGTGGTATATATGTAGTACTGTGGTATATATGTAGTACTGTGGTTTATAGTATGTAGTACTGTGGTTTATAGTATGTAGTACTATGGTATATATGTAGTACTGTGGTTTATAGTATGTAGTACTGTGGTTTATAGTATGTAGTACTGTGGTTTATAGTATGTAGTACTGTGGTGTATATGTAGTACTGTGGTATATATGTAGTACTCTGGTATATATGTAGTACTGTAGTTTATATATAATACTGTGGTTTATAGTATGTAGTACAGTGGTATATATGTAGTACTGTAGTTTATATATAGTACTGTGGTATATATGTAGTACTGTGGTATATATGTAGTACTGAGGTATATATGTAGTACTGTGGTTTATATGTAGTACTGTGGTTCATAGTATGTAGTACTGTGGTTTATATATAGTTCTGTGGTTCATAGTATGTAGTACTGTGGTATATATGTAGTACTGTGGTTTATATATAGTACTGTGGTTCATAGTATGTAGTACTGTGGTATATATGTAGTACTGTGGTATATATGTAGTACTGTGGTTTATATGTAGTACTGTGGTTTATATATAGTTCTGTGGTTCATAGTATGTAGTACTGTGGTATATATGTAGTACTCTGGTATATATGTAGTGCTGTAGTTTATACATAATACTGTGGTTTATAGTATGTAGTACTGTGGTATATATGTAGTACTGTGGTTTATATATAGTACTGTGGTTCATAGTATGTAGTACTGTGGTTCATAGTATGTAGTACTGTGGTATATATGTAGTACTGTGGTATATATGTAGTACTGTGGTTTATATATAGTACTGTGGTTCATAGTATGTAGTACTGTGGTATATATGTAGTACTGTGGTTTATATATAGTACTGTGGTTTATATGTAGTACTGTGGTTCATAGTATGTAGTACTGTGGTATATATGTAGTACTGTGGTATATATGTAGTACTGTGGTTTATATATAGTACTGTGGTTCATAGTATGTAGTACTGTGGTATATATGTAGTACTGTGGTATATATGTAGTACTATGGTATATATGTAGTACTGTGGTTTTTATATAGTACTGTGGTTCATAGTATGTAGTACTGTGGTATATATGTAGTACTGTGGTTTATAGTATGTAGTACTGTGGTATATATGTAGTACTGTGGTATATATGAAGTACTGTGGTTCATAGTATGTAGTACTGTGGTTTATAGTATGTAGTACTGTGGTATATATGTAGTACTGTGGTTCATAGTATGTAGTATGAGATATAGATGTAGTACTGTGGTATATATGTAGTACTGTGGTTTATATATAGTACTGTGGTTCATAGTATTTAGTACGGTGTTATATATGTAGTACTGTGGTATATATGTAGTACTGTGGTATATATGTAGTACTGTGGTATATATGTCGTACTGTGGTTTATATATAGTACTGTGGTTCATAGTATGTAGTACTGTGGTTCATATGTAGTACTGTGGTATATATATAGTACTGTGGTTTATAGTATGTAGTACTGTGGTATATATTTAGTACTGTGGTTCATGTATGTAGTACTATGGTATATATGTAGTACTGTGGTATATATGTAGTACTGTGGTATATATATAGTACTGTAGTTCATAGTATGTAGTACTGTGGTTTATAGTATGTAGTACTGTGGTTCATAGTATGTAGTACTGTGGTATATATGTAGTACTGTGGTTCATAGTATGTAGTACTGTGGTATATATGTAGTACTGTGGTTTATATATAGTACTGTGGTTCATAGAATGTAGTACTGTGGTTCATAGTATGTAGTCTGTGGTATTATATAGTACTGTGGTTCATAGTATGTAGTACTGTGGTATATATGTAGTACTGTGGTATATATGTAGTACTGTGGTTCATAGTATGTAGTACTGTGGTATATATGTAGTACTGTGGTATATATGTAGTACTGTGGTTTATATATAGCACTGTGGTATATACATGTACTACTGTAGTTTTTATGTAGTACTGTGGTATATATGTAGTACTGTGGTATATATGTAGTACTGTGGTTTATATATAGTACTGTGGTTCATAGTATGTAGTACTGTGGTTTATATATAGTACTGTGGTTCATAGTATGTAGTACTGTGGTATATATGTAGTACTGTGGTATATATGTAGTACTGTGGTTTATATGTAGTACTGTGGTATATATGTAGTACTGTGGTATATATGTAGTACTCAGGTATATATCTAGTACTGTGGTTCATAGTATGTAGTACTGTGGTTCATAGTATGTAGTACTGTGGTATATATGTAGTACTGTGGTATATATGTAGTACTGTGGTTTATATATAGTACTGTGGTTCATAGTATGTAGTACTGTGGTATATATGTAGTACTGTGGTATATATGTAGTACTGTGGTTTATATATAGCACTGTGGTTCATAGTATGTAGTACTGTGGTTCATAGTATGTAGTACTGTGGTATATATGTAGTACTGTGGTATATATGTAGTACTGTGGTTTATATATAGTACTGTGGTATATATGTAGTACTGTGGTTCATAGTATGTAGTACTGTGGTATATATGTAGTACTGTGGTATATATGTAGTACTGTGGTTTATATATAGTACTGTGGTTCATAGTATTTAGTACTGTGTTATATATGTGGTACTGTGGTATATATGTAGTACTGTGGTATATATGTAGTACTGTGGTATATATGTAGTACTGTGGTTTATATATAGTACTGTGGTTCATAGTATGTAGTACTGTGGTTTATATATAGTACTGTGGTTCATAGTATGTAGTACTGTGGTTCATAGTATGTAGTACTGTGGTATATATGTAGTACTGTGGTATATATGTAGTACTGTGGTTTATATATAGTACTGTGGTTCATAGTATGTAGTACTGTGGTATATATGTAGTACTGTGGTATATATGTAGTACTGTGGTATATATGTAGTACTTTGGTTTATATATAGTACTGTGGTTCATAGTATGTAGTACTGTGGTTTATATATAGTACTGTGGTTCATAGTATGTAGTACTGTGGTATATTTGTAGTACTGTGGTTCATAGTATGTAGTACTGTGGTATATATGTAGTACTGTGGTTCATAGTATGTAGTACTGTGGTATATATGTAGTACTGTGGTATATATGTAGTACTGTGGTGTATATATAGTACTGTGGTTCATAGTATGTAGTACTGTGGTATATATGTAGTACTGTGGTTTATATATAGTGCTGTGGTTCATAGAATGTAGTACTGTGGTTTATATATAGTACTGTGGTTCATAGTATGTAGTACTGTGGTATATATGTAGTACTGTGGTTCATAGTATGTAGTACTGTGGTATATATGTAGTACTGTGGTTCATAGTATGTAGTACTGTGGTATATATGTAGTACTGTGGTTTATATATAGCACTGTGGTTCATAGTATGTAGTACTGTGGTTCATAGTATGTAGTACTGTGGTATATATGTAGTACTGTGGTTTATATATAGTACTGTGGTTCATAGTATGTAGTACTGTGGTATATATGTAGTACTGTGGTTCATAGTATGTAGTACTGTGGTATATATGTAGTACTGTGGTATATATGTAGTACTGTGGTTTATATATAGCACTGTGGTTCATAGTATGTAGTACTGTGGTTCATAGTATGTAGTACTGTGGTATATATGTAGTACTGTGGTTTATATATAGTACTGTGGTTCATAGTATGTAGTACTGTGGTTTATATGTAGTACTGTGGTTCATAGTATGTAGTACTGTGGTATATATGTAGTACTATGGTATATATGTAGTACTGTGGTTTTTATATAGTACTGTGGTTCATAGTATGTAGTACTGTGGTATATATGTAGTACTGTGGTTTATATATAGTACTGTGGTTCATAGTATGTAGTACTGTGGTTCATAGTATGTAGTACTGTGGTATATATGTAGTACTGTGGTTCATAGTATGTAGTACTCTGGTATATATGTAGTACTGTAGTTTATATATAATACTGTGGTTCATAGTATGTAGTACTGTGGTATATATGTAGAGTACTGTGGTATATATGTAGAGTACTGTGGTATATATGTAGAGTACTGTGGTATATATGTAGTGTACTGTGGTATATATGTAGTACTGTGGTTTATATATAGCACTGTGGTTCATAGTATGTAGTACTGTGGTTCATAGTATGTAGTACTGTGGTATATATGTAGTACTGTGGTTCATAGTATGTAGTACTGTGGTATATATGTAGTACTGTGGTTTATATATAGTACTGTGGTTCATAGTATGTAGTACTGTGGTATATATGTAGTACTGTGGTTTATATATAGTACTGTGGTTCATAGTATGTAGTACTGTGGTATATATGTAGTACTGTGGTNATCTCATGTTCAAATCCATTCAATTACAAATCTTGTTAAAATGTATAACGATTCAGGTATAAAATGAATTCTGGTTGATCTGATGTGGTTGAAACTCAGGATTCTCAGGCGAAGCAGAACACTGGTTACAGCCTCCACCAGCTTCAAGGGAACAAGGCCTTTGGTACCGAGAGGGAAGGAGTCCTCAACAAGAAGAGTGAGGGGTGAGTACCTCCAGAATCGTAGCTGTTGACTGATGAGTAATTTAAAAAATAAATCTGACCACTTCAGTCACGTGACCAATTCACCACCCTGTCAGACCAGTGTTGATTTTAGCTCCACTCTGGTTTTAGTCTCAGTCTTTTGGATCGAATGCTGATTAGTTTTAGTCCCATTTTAGTCGACGAAAACTCAAAAGGGTTTTAGTCAAAAAAGTATTCTATGGGCAGAAACTTGTGTAATCAGAAACTGAATTTGAATTAGTTATATTTGAATTTGTATTGCTCGGATTGAATCTGAATTGTTCAACTTGAATAAATGCTTTGAAAAAATGAATCTGAATTACTAATTTGAAATTCAATTTATTTGTTTGGAAAAGACTTTCACTAAATTGAAACTGAATTTAATGTTTTGAAACTGATTTCATTTGCTTTCAAACTGCATTTAATTCAAGTGAAAATTCAGTTTCAATAGTTTCTGTTTCAGTTCCCACCGTTCAGATTCAGTTTTACAATGGGGTTTATGCACGGTCACTTCCTGGTTGCGATAGAGGCTGCCGCTCCCTTCCGGTTCAACGCTGTTCCCACACAAACTGGACAAAATTGATTTTTTTACCCGTTTTCTTCAAGACCTGCCGCGCATCACGGTAAACGATGTCCACCGAATTTTTGAAAAACACACAGAGACGTCTGCGAGCAAGCGGGTGAAGGACTTTAAGCTTTATATAACCAGCTTTATTCATGAAATTGAAGGTAAGCTAACAGCGTTAGCTCGTAGCTTCCATCATCAAAAAACAGTGAGACAGATCTATATAGCCGTGATCGTGGGCTCCAACTGCTTCCCAACTTTCAACTTTCTCTGGTCTAGCTGTACGTTATCAAACACCAAGTCTTCATTCACCAAAAGAATAGTTGTTCCAGTGAAATAACACACGAACGGCGCCGCGCCTCCTCCATTAGCCTCCTCCACTCGGCTCTTTGACTACTGTGCTGCAAAGTGTGGACTGCAGACACGGTGTGGTTAGAAATGATCACGTTTTCTCTTCTTAAGTTCACAATCCTTCCTTTTTGTAGTTATTTATTCAGTGGAAATGTGTGGAAACGGACTGATGAATTCTATTCAGCTGATGCGGTACACAACGGAACACAGCAGTGTTCAGCTGTCGAGGCTTCCCGTCCGCTGATAGTTATATGATGGCTTCATTTCTTAGTGCTATAATATATATATCATTCTGTACTATACTATACTATACTATTACTCGTTTTGATTATAAACAATATCTTTAGCTGGAAATGCACTCTAACTCTGGAAATCTTCACGTTTCAAATGGAACCGGAAATGGTCCCGCGAGGTAATTTTAAACCGGAAGTTCTACTAAGTACTCTGTGCATAAAGCCTATTCAATTTCAAAACTTAAATTCACTTTTCTGTGCCACACATCCGGGTCCTGAGAAAACTCCAGCTCAATCGAGTGCAGATAGACCGATCAGCGTATAAACAACTGCGTCCTCCTGACCGATCGCCCTAGCTCCACAGTGTAATCTCTCTGTCAGAGCAATGAAGCTTCAGGGCGTTTATTAAATCATAACTCACTAAATACTAAACTGATTTTCACGCTGTTTTTTTGCTTGTTACTTACAGTTACAACTTTAAACTTTATGAAATTGGTTGTTAGTTCTTTTTAGGTCTCTCCTTTTCTGCTCTCCTCTGTGACGCTTGCGGGCCGGCGAGGGGGAAGGAAGGGGGGTCAGGTCTGCAGCGCTGACAGTCTGACACACAGAGAGGAGAGGTGTCTTTGTGACTCAGCTTTGCTGCGTTTTTGCAGCTTTCAGAAGGACAGACGCTCAGGCCCGTCGCCCCCCTAAATGAACTACATCGCCCCCTGAAAATTTTGTAAAATTCTATTAATCATAGAAACATGTTCAACTAGTTCTAACATTTTTATTTAAATTTGTATCCATACAAAATGAAAAATATGAACATTTTAATAAACAATTTAACAATTTAATACACATTTGGTTGTTACAAGTCGTCTTGAACTCATCACGGACGCTCGGTAAAGTTGGAGCTTTAGCAGCTAGCATCTTGCTGTATGTTGTTGTACGTTTTTGGAGCGTGAGAAGGTGGAACCATTACTGAAAAACAGAGATGAAAGAGTCGGAGTTACTCATTCCTCATCGGTTTATCAGAGAGAGTGAGTGTTCTGTTCATGGTTCTGACAAACCGTATTATCAGCTCCTCTACTCTGTACCGGTGTTCGGATTCCAGCCTGCAGTCGAGGTGGAGAGGAAAGATCTCCTTCTGAGGAGATTGAGCTCATCAGCCACGAATGAAGGTAGGACGATGGATCATAATTAAATAAGTACTGGTCTGTGGTTCATTTGGATCAGAAAGGCGGAATAAAATGATTTAATCAGCTTGAAAGATCAGGTCCGAACCCAGTTGCCAGGTGCGTTATGTGCACAGCTCTGTAGTCCCGCTGCGCTCCACGGTAGAGGAGTATGGAAAGTCAAAACCGCCTCAGTACGCGAGGAGCACTCAGTTGTGCGGGACGGGCGGGCGCGCGCCGCGGACCGATGGAAGCGCGCGGCTCNNNTATGTAGTACTGTGGTATATATGTAGTACTGTGGTTTATATATAGTACTGTGGTTCATAGTATGTAGTACTGTGGTATATATGTAGTACTGTGGTATATATGTAGTGCTGTGGTTTATATATAGCACTGTGGTTCATAGTATGTAGTACTGTGGTATATATGTAGTACTGTGGTTTATATATAGTACTGTGGTTCATAGTATGTAGTACTGTGGTATATATGTAGTACTGTGGTATATATGTAGTACTGTGGTTCATAGTATGTAGTACTGTGGTATATATGTAGTACTGTGGTATATATGTAGTACTGTGGTTTATATATAGTACTGTGGTTTATAGTATGTAGTACTGTGGTTTATAGTATGTAGTACTGTGGTTTATATATAGTACTGTGGTTCATAGTATGTAGTACTGTGGTTTATATATAGTACTGTGGTTCATAGTATGTAGTACTGTGGTATATATGTAGTACTGTGGTTTATATATAGCACTGTGGTTCATAGTATGTAGTACTGTGGTTCATAGTATGTAGTACTGTGGTATATATGTAGTACTGTGGTTCATAGTATGTAGTACTGTGGTATATATGTAGTACTGTGGTTCATAGTATGTAGTACTGTGGTATATATGTAGTACTGTGGTTTATATATAGTACTGTGGTTCATAGTATGTAGTACTGTGGTATATATGTAGTGCTGTGGT
>SSNR01000954.1:15737-44815 GCA_006937965.1 Callopanchax toddi
CGGCGCCGTTCGTGTGTTATTTCACTGGAACAACTATTCTTTTGGTGAATGAAGACTTGGTGTTTGATAACGTACAGCTAGACCAGAGAAAGTTGAAAGTTGGGAAGCAGTTGGAGCCCACGATCACGGCTATATAGATTTGTTTCACTGTTTTTTGATGATGGAAGCTACGAGCTAACGCTGTTAGCTTACCTTCAATTTCATGAATAAAGCTGGTTATATACAGCTTAAAGTCCTTCACCCGCTTGCTCACAGATGTCTCTGTGTGTTTTTCAAAAATCCGGTGGACATCGTTTACCGTGATGCGCGGCAGGTCTTGAAGAAAACGGGTAAAAAAATCCATTTTGTCCAGTTTGTGTGGGAACAGCGTTGAACCAGAAGGGAGGGGCTGCGTCTATCGCAACCAGGAAGTGACCGTGCATAAAGCCTATTGAATTGTAAAACTGAATCTGAACGGTGGGAACTGAAACAGAAACTATTGAAACTGAATTTTCACTTGAATTAAATGCAGTTTGAAAGCAAATGAAATCAGTTTCAAAACATTAAATTCAGTTTCAATTTAGTGAAAGTCTTTTCCAAACAAATAAATTGAATTTCAAATTAGTAATTCAGATTCATTTTTTCAAAGCATTTATTCAAGTTGAACAATTCAGATTCAATCCGAGCAATACATATTCAAATATAACAAATTCAAATTCAGTTTCTGATGGCACAAGTTTCTGCCCATTGTATTCATCCTTTACCAAAGTAATTTAGGTCAAGAAGTGGGAAAATAGAATCACATCAATCAATTCAAAAGTACTACAGACGTTTTGGCATTAAACAGGAAAAGTAAAGAAAAATGTCCAAAATGGACGAAACTACAATAATCAAAGTATTCAGTCAACACTATAGATAATGGTCTAACGTTCAGCCATAATAACAACAAAGACATGTCACTGTTTAACCAATAATCAGGACTTTAAGCTCGTTAGCTTAGCATTAGCTCATTGGAGGTTTGACTGTAGCGCCGCATTTCTAATAAAACAACAAAAACGAACTCACCGTGGACTTGATTAAATCATGACACAGTATGGAATCAATCAGCAGGGTCGTCACAAGCTGACAAGAAGAAATATCTGTTTGATGCACCGCCAGACAATACAGAGTGATCGCCCCGCCCGAATCTAATGGAAGAGTTCATCCCCGCCTTAATAAGGATGCTGGGAAGTGACAGTGAGTTCACCCAGATACTGTTCAACAACTCCACACACTAACGTCTCAGACGTCTCCACTCATTTTAGCATTTTAGTCACCAGAGCCGCGTTTAGCTCGTCAGCATCTCGTTATCACTGTGGGAAAAAAACAGCATGGTCAATAAAAACAGCACCGTGTAGAAAATACCGCTATCATGGTAGTACTACCAGTAGTACTACAGGACAAATATGTAATTTTCCAGTTGTGAGACAAAGTTACTTTGATCAACTTTTAAGAGAAGGAAAACAAAAGCACAAGGACAAACTACATACTGCATCTCTGCAGCCCAGATGTTGAACTGCTTTCATCATCCAACAACAGAGTGTCTTCAGTCAGGGGCTCCTTTAGGTCTGCTCCTTCCAGTCCATCACAGACCACTAGAAGGTCCTTCCTGTCCATCACAGACCACTAGAAGGTCCTTCCAGTCCATCACAGACCACTAGAAGGTCCTTCCAGTCCATCACAGACCACCAGAAGGTCCTTCCAGTCCATCACAGACCACTAGAAGGTCCTTCCAGTCCATCACAGACCACTAGAAGGTCCTTCCAGTCCATCACAGACCACTAGAAGGTCCTTCCTGTCCATCACAGACCACCAGAAGGTCCTTCCAGTCCATCACAGACCACCAGAAGGTCCTTCCAGTCCATCACAGACCACTAGAAGGTCCTTCCTGTCCATCACAGACCACTAGAAGGTCCTTCCAGTCCATCACAGACCACCAGAAGGTCCTTCCAGTCCATCACAGACCACTAGAAGGTCCTTCCTGTCCATCACAGACCACTAGAAGGTCCTTCCAGTCCATCACAGACCACTAGAAGGTCCTTCCTGTCCATCACAGACCACTGTCCATCACAGACCACTAGAAGATCCTTCCTGTCCATCACAGACCACTAGAAGATCCTTCCTGTCCATCACAGACCACTAGAAGATCCTTCCTGTCCATCACAGACCACTAGAAGATCCTTCCTGTCCATCACAAACTACTAGAAGATCCTTCCTGTCCATCACAGACCACTAGAAGATCCTTCCTGTCCATCACAGACCACTAGAAGATCCTTCCTGTCCACAGCTAGAAAATCCTGCAATGATTTTATGAACAAACTTAATGAGTTCCTGGAAAATCTCCTTTCCTCTGGGATTAATGAAGTATGTTTGATTTAAATTGAATGACTGTAGATCAATAACTGAACCCCACTTCAAAATGACCAAATATCTCTTTAACTTCCTGTTTGTGTTGAGTTTTCATATTTTGTCTAGAGCTTTCTGTCACCTGTGTCGTCAGGTTGAGGAAGGTGTGGCAGAAGAGGAAGTGCACGGTCAAGAGCGGCTTCCTGACCATCTGCCACGGCACGGTGAGACGCTCAATGTTTCTTCTTGTCACTGCTGGGACAATGTGGAGATCCCTGGACCCTACAGAGGTCATACAGGAAGTCCACCTCCACCAGGATGGGGCATCAATACATTTCATCACCAGAAGGTCTGCTGTGTCTCCAGCTCAGTCTCAGGAGTCTGGAGGAGATTTCAGGAGACAGGAAGTTACCCTAGGAGATCTGTAGGAGGTCCTTAGCCCATTAGCAGGACCTCTATCTGCTCCATAGTGCAGGAGGAACAGGAAGAGTCCTACAAAGTCACCTCCAGAGAGCAGCTGGTCTGGTCTGCCTCCACCAGGGGGCAGCAGACATGTATAGCACAGGCTATGGCAGGTTTTTGATAAAAGTACTAATCCTGATACTCCATCTGGTGGCTTTAAGGCCAGAAGCTACATTTTAATTCTGATATTCAGGTTCAGTCTCTCCTTTTCCCTGTAAATTATTTTGAAGGTCAACAAACCTCCAGCCAGACTCAACCTGCTGACGTGCCAGGTGAAGAGGAATCCCGACGATAAGAAGAGCTTCGACTTGTTCTCCCGTACGCTGCAGACGCATCCTTCTACACATCAAAAGTCCTTCCTGTTTTTGATCTTAACCGGTGTGTTTTTCCTCCAGATGACCGAACCTACCACTTCCAGGCCGAAGACGAGTCTGAGTGTCAGATGTGAGTACCCGCCGCTGCGTCCTCTCCCCAGCCGCCGGCCTCAGCGTGGCTCTGACGGGTTTCTGTGTTGCAGCTGGATGTCGGTTCTGCAGAACAACAAGGAGGAGGCTCTGAACATGGCCTTCAAAGGCGACCAGGACGAAGGAGAGAACAACATCGTGCAGGAGCTGACCAAAGCCATCGTAGAGGAGGTGAAGAGGATGAGCGGAAACGACAGCTGCTGTGATTGTGAAGCTCCAGGTCAGTTCCTGGTTCTAAAACCAGGGTATACCGAGAATAGTAGAGTTCATTCCTCCAGCAGGCTGCTGATGCACGTTAACATGTTGATGTTCAGATTTTCACTAACGTGAGGCTGAACAACAAAAACTGTGAAAATCATCTTCTATTAACACGTTTTTTAAACTTCCTGGTAAATAAAACCACAAACTCTCCCTGACTTTTACTAAACAGCACCGTTCATGACATATGATGTAATATGGACTTAAATTTATTCTCAAGGCCAATAATCAGCCAATCAAATTTATTCTCAAAGCCAATAGTCAGCCAATCAAATTTATTCTCAAGGCCAATAATCAGCCAATCAAATTTATTCTCAAGGCCAATAATCAACCAATCAAATTTATTCTCAAGGCCAATAATCAGCCAATCAAATTTATTCTCAAGGCCAATAATCAACCAATCAAATCCAAGAAAGTTGAATTTTAGATGCTTTTCTCACCTTCCTGTACAAAAACAAACACTCCTCTGTTCATTAGGATGTGTTCATGATGTATTTTTGAGCTGTACAAATGAAGAAAATTCACAGAAACCTTTTATCATCGTTAATGAAAACAAACTCGTTGTGAAACGTTTAAAGACCTCGTTCTAACAGAACCCCTCAGGCAGCAGACGTTTGAGTCCAAGAGAAGTCTTCAGATCTGATCTGACGTCTTTAACTCGATGTTGTGATCGTCAGCAGGACGATCCTCTGCAGCAGCTGCAGGATCGAAACAGTCCTAAATAATAATAACCTTAATAGGACGAAGTGCTGTGACCCCTGACCTCTGACCCCTGACCTCGTCCTCCTCCCCTCAGGACCCACGTGGCTGTCCACCAACCTCGGAGTTCTGATCTGTATCGAGTGTTCGGGGATCCACAGGGAGATGGGGGTCCATTACTCCAGGATCCAGAGTCTGGACCTGGATGTCCTGGGGACATCTGAGCTGCTGGTGAGTCCCAGAACAACGGATCAGAACCAGAACTGGACCCTGGTTTCATCAGGTGATCCTGATGAGGAGAGGTTTTCAAGTGTAACTTTTTTTTGTATTTTCAAAAACTTTATTTTAAAACGTTGTGACTTTTTTGCACCAAATTTAAGTTTTTTAACATTTAAAGTTTATAGTTTTTTCTTATTTTGTTCATTATTAAACGTGGTTTAAAGTTTTCTTCTTCTTTTTTTTTTACTTTTAAAATTTTGTATGAATTTAAATTTAGATTGTTTTTCTTTTCCTTTTGAACTTTGAACACTCTTAAATTGTTACTTTTTTCCCACGTTTTTCTTTTTTAATTGTTTTAAACTTTTTCGTATTTTTAAACTTTTCAAAAAACTTGATGATCAACTGAATTTTTGTGTCTTGTTTTTTACTTGGTTTAAACTTTTATTTTTTTATATTTTTATTATATTCTAATTTTAAAAGTATTTTATCCTGTATAGATTTTTATTCATTTTAAATTTCATTTTGCCTCGCCTCGCCTCGCCTTCCTCCGCTTATCCGGGTCCGGGTCGCGGGGGCAGCATTCTAAGTCGGGCAGCCCAGGCCACCTTCTCCCCGGCCAAGTCCACCAGCTCCTCAGCTGGGACGCCCATGCGTTCCCAGGCCAAACTGAAGATGTATTTCCTCCAGCTTGTCCTGGGTCGACCTGGGGGCCTCCTGCCGGCAGGACATGCCCAGAACACCTCCCGAGGGAGGCGTCCAGGAGGCATCCTTACCAGATGCCCGAACCACCTCAACTGGCTCCTTTCGATATGGAGGAGCAGCGACTCTACTCCGAGTCTCTCCCGGATGTCCGAGCTTCTTACCCTATCCCTAAGGCTGAGCCCGGCCACCCTACGGAGGAAACTCATTTCAGCCGCTTGTATCCGCGATCTCGTTCTTTCGGTCACTACCCAAAGCTCATGACCATAGGTGAGGATTGGGACGTAGACCGACCGGTAAATCGAGAGCCTTGCTTTCTGGCTCAGCTCTCTCTTTACCACAACAGACCGGTTCAGCGTCCGCATCACTGCAGACGCTGCCCCAATCCGCCTGTCGATCTCCCGCTCCCTCCTTCCCTCACTCGTGAACAAGACCCCGAGATACTTGAACTCCTCCACTTGAGGCAGGACCTCTCTCCCGACCCGGAGTTGGCAATCCACCTTTTTCCGGTCGAGAACCATGGCCTCAGATTTGGAGGTGCTGATCCTCATCCCAGCCGCTTCACACTCGGCTGCGAACCTTCCCAGCAAGAGCTGAAGGTCAGAGCTCGATGAAGCTAGGAGGACCACATCATCCGCAAAAAGCAGAGACGCGATTCTCCTGTCACCAAACCCAACCCCCTCCACACCACGGCTGCGCCTAGAAATCCTGTCCATAAAGGTTATGAACAGGACCGGTGACAAAGGGCAGCCCTGGCGGAGTCCAACCCTCACTGGGAACAGGTCCGACTTACTGCCGGCTATGCGGACCAGACTCACACTCCTCTGGTACAGGGACTGAATGGCCCTTAACAAAAGACCATCCACCCCGTACTCCTGGAGCGCCCCCCACAGGGTGCCCCTGGGGACACGGTCATAAGCCTTCTCCAAATCCACAAAACACATGTGGATTGGTTGGGCAAACTCCCATGACCCCTCCATCACCCTAGCGAGGGTAAAGAGCTGGTCCACAGTTCCACGACCAGGACGAAAACCACATTGCTCCACATTGCAAAATTTCATTTTGTATTTTTTATAACTTTTTAACTCTTGTTACTTTTAGTACTTTTGAACTTTTTCAAACTTTTTTAAACTTTAATGTTTTTGTTACTTTTTATTCTTTTTACTTTATTTGTCTTTATGTACTTCTATTTTGTTAAACTTTGTTCCTTTTCTTTAAAAGTTTTTTTACTTTTTAAAAGTGTTTCAGGTTCAAATCCACATTCAAAGCGAACCCGTTGCTCAGAGGTTCTACAGATCCAGTCTGTTTCATTCAGGATGTTTTTCATACCCAGCAGCTCGGTGACTTTTAGTCTGATTTGTTTATCTTTTTTATAGATTTATTCCTGATTTAATGATGTTTCTGAGGCACTTTAACAGTCTCTGGTTGGCTGGTTGTAAAGAGCTACAGAAACCAGAACATGATCATGAAAATGTTCATAAATAGATCATAAAGGGTTCAGGGTACAGGACTGACTCAGGCCTGGCTTTTTTAGTTATTGTTTCTAAGCAGAAGTACGTTTAGAAATTATTCAAAATGTTTTAATTGATAGATCTTGTTGCTTTTAGAGGTTTTTCTTAGGATTTTGGCAGCTTTTCCATCCAGCTGTGTCTCATCTTTGAGAAACAGGAGTGAGTGATAAATCATCCTTCATACCAAAAACACAGCTTCTAATTCCAAACTGAAGCAGACTGACCAGATGAACAGGAACAGTTCTCCTCATCAGACGTCAGCTGACACTTTCCTTTTCGTTTGACCTTTTAGTTGGCGAAGAACGTTGGAAACGCCAACTTCAATGAGATCATGGAGGCGGATCTGTCGACTCAGGATTTGACCAAACCAGATCCGAAGAGCGACATGTAGGCCTGGGTGGGATCTGTTTAGGGATGGGACGAAGTCTCCGGACCTCTAACGTCTCTCTCTTGGTTTCCAGGCAGATGAGGAAGGACTACATCACAGCCAAGTACACGGAGAAGCGTTTCGCCGAGCGGCTCTGCTCCGACCCCGAGTCCAGGCTGCAGGCCCTCTACAAGGCCGTCAGGAAGAGAGACATCCTGTCCCTCATCCAGGTCTACGCTGAGGGGGTGGACCTGATGGAGGTCATCCCACAAGCCAACGAACATGTACGACCACACACACACACATGCAGAGCTGCTTATTTCTCAAAAGCTCTAATAAAACGATGTAGATCAGGAGCAAAGAGGAGAGAGAGGAGGAGGAGGAGGTGTAAACCATCCATCCTGACGGGGAGCCTGAATCAGATGGAGCAGCTTAAAGCTCTGATGAGGATGTTGAGCTTCCTCCTCACTTTTATATTCAACCTGCTGACATTCAGAGCAGTTTCACTCCAAATCCACCAGAAAGTGAAATGATGACATGTCTGAGCCAGACCAAATATGATGAAAAAGTAATTTTTACACTTGATGGAACAAGTTAAAAATATGAACCAGCAGAGAGGAGGTGGGAAAAGACAAGTTGTCACTTTAATGGTGTGAATGCTTTCACAGAATTCATCATATTTGTAAATGATTTTTGTTTTGTTTTTAATCCTTTCTTGTGTTATTTTTACTCTGTGTGTTCCCTAAAGTCCTCCTGACTGAATTAGTGTGTCTGTTATTTCATCTGACTCCACCCACTGCTGTGATTACCTGTTCAGTCCTGTGTTGTGTTGTTCTTTGATCTCCGTCTGCTGTGTGGTAATTTAGACCGTGTGTGTGTGTGTGTGTGTGTGTGTGTGTGTGTGTGTGTCAGGAACCTGGAGAGACAGCGCTCCACCTGGCGGTCCGGATGGTTGACAGAAACTCTCTCCACATCGTCGACTTCCTCGCTCAGAACAGGTAACGTCAGCTGATCCGCCTGCAGGCCGTCACCGTGGTTCCTGTTCACCAGGTGAGTGTGTAACCTGTGTAGTTGTGACTGTGTGTTTCAGCGGTAACCTGGACAAGCAGACAGCCAAAGGAAGTACAGCGCTGCATTACTGCTGCCTGACCAACAACAGCGAGTGTCTCAAGCTGCTGCTGAGGGGAAAAGCTTCTGTATCCATCAGTAAGAGCTCAGAGTTCAGAGGAGAGACTTTAGTTTAGATCTGAAGACCGTAGCACCTGCTATGGATGCAACACAAGTTCAAGGTTAACTTCCATCCCGTTCAGTGTTGTTTTATCAGCCATCTTGGTTTTAGTCTTAGTCTTTTGGACAAAATGCTGATTAGTTTGAGTCCCATGTAGTCATGTCTATATGTGATAGTTTTAGTTAAAGTATTCATCCTTTACCAAAGTAATTTAGGTCAATAAGTTGGAAATTAGAATCACATCAATCAGTTCAAAAGTCCCATAGGCCGTTGTGGCATTAAACAGGAAAAGTAACGAAAAACGTCCAAAATGGACAAAAGTACAATAACCAAATATTTAATCAACACTATAAGTATTGCTCTAATGTTCGGCAATAACAATAACAAAGACATGTCACTGTTTAATGAATAAAATCACTATTCAGGACTTAAAGCTTGTTAGCTTAGCTTTAGCTCATCAGCAGTTTGAATAGCTGAATCTAGTGCTGCATTTTTATTAAAACAAAAGAAACAAACGGCAAACGACTCACCGTGGAGTTGATTAAATCAGGACAAAATGTGGAATCAATCAGCAGGGTTGTCACAAGCTGTCAAGATGGATTCTTTAATAAGTATCCGTTCGATGAGAGAGCATGCTGCTAGGCCCGCTACAGAGACGATAGCAGAGTTCAACCCCACCATTAACAGGATGCTGGGAAGTGGACATTGAGTTCACTTGATTAACAGTAAAAGTTGTCTTGGCGTGCCGACGAATACTCAGACATCTCATTTTAGTCATCAAAGAGCTGCGTTTAGCTAGTCAGCATCTCGCTAACGTCTTGAAAAAAGCTGCGTCAATGCTATATTTTTATTACAGTCTTAGTTGATAAAAACAACACTGATCCTGTCAAATGTTCGCCGGTTTAACAGGATGTTTGATGTTTGGGTCGTTCTGAAGACGCTTCTATCAGTCAGTTATCTACAGTAAGGACTGCTCCAGTCAGAGGACCACTTCCTGTTTCTAGAGACTCCTCCCACTTTGAATTATGTCACCAGTGGGCGTGGTCCGTTACTGTAGATACAATTTTAATAACCTATAAATGTGTCTCCTCAGCAAACGACGCAGGAGAAACTCCTCTGGACATCGCGAGGCGTCTGCAGCACACTCAGTGTGAAGAACTGGTGAGAGGCTTTTTTTTTAAGGAATTCTTTGTTTTCTTTACAACATAGTCAGCTGTTTTTTGTACAACATCAACATTTACCTTTCCAGTTCATGTTTCCTGGAACTGGACCTGAGGAGTCGTCCTGTTCTTTGTGTTTTTACAGTCTGTAAGGGGTGTAAATACTTGTTGGCAGCACTGTAAATGAAGCTGTCTCTGTGTTCCAGCTGACTCAGGCTCAGACGGGGAAGTTCAACGTTCACGTTAACGTCGAGTACGAGTGGCGTCTCCAAAATGAGGACCTGGATGAGAGCGATGACGAGATGGAGGACAAGGTCAGCTAACGGACCTGATGCAGATGATGAACAGTCAGACTCTGGGTGTTTACGGTGTGTTCTGTGTGTAGCCCATCCCAAACCGGCGTGACGAGCGTCCAGTCAGCTGTTTCGTGCCCGGCAGCGGCCCAACAGCGGCGATGCAGCCCAACCTGGCGGCGCTGGCCCGTGACGCCGCCCTCATGGTTCGGGACAAGCAGAGGCCCGCGACTCCTAGCACCATCCTCAGTAACGAGACGTACGGCACCATGCTGGACCTGAACCTCCTACCGCCACCAGGACCGACCCCCCCACTGCCCCCCAGAGTTCCAAACAAAGGTCCGTCACAAAGCCGGGTTTTCCAGGGACCCGCCTCCTGTTGTCTTTGTTCACCTGTGGCTTTATGTCCATCCAGGACCAGGTGTCAGTAAAGCCATAGAATCAGTTGGAAGACAGCGCTCATCCTCTGACCCCTCCATCCTTCAGGCCCTTGAGAAGAACACCTCCATGTACGGTGAGCATCACTCTGGTCCTGGTCCCCCTCCCCCATCTGGTCTTCTGGAAGCTGAAAACAAGTTTTGTGGAAACTGGATTTGTGTTTTCTGTTCCTCCCAGTGCTCCCAGAAATCCCTCCCCCTCCTCCTCCCCCTCCTCCTCCTCCTCCTCCTCCTCCTCCTCCAGCCAACAAGAAGCCAGACAAGTTGGAGATGAAGACCATGTCGGCCAAAAACACCCCCCTACCTCCCCCACCCTCAGGGTCCTCTCTTGTCCCATCAGGTCTTCCAATCACATCACCACCTAATTACAAAGCTCCGCCCCCACCTGTCCCAAGCCACCAGCCCAGCAGACCACCGGGACCACCAGGACCATTAGGACTACCTGGACGATTGGGACCATCAAGACCACCAGGACCATTGGGACCACCAGGACCATTGGGACTACCTGGACCATTGGGACCACCAGGACCATTGGTATCACCTGGACCATTGGGACCACCAGGACCATTGGGACTACCTGGACCATTGGGACCACCAGGACCATTGGGACCACCAGGACCTATCCTTCCTAAATCTCCAGGGTACGTAGTGAGAGGAGGGTTTGGTTCTGTTTGGTTCTTTGCTGTTCCATTCTGGTTTCTGCTCTGGTTTCCAGTCTACATGAATCCATTGATCCTTCTGGTTTGCCAGTAAGTACCAGAGAGGTGTTCAAGTCTGAGACTGGGTCTTGAGTCTCACTCAAGGATAGTTGGGTCACTTTGAAGTGCTGTTAATTTGGTTTATCTGTGTTTAGCACCACACCCACCACTGACATCACTCAAAGTGGGCGGAGTCTCTAGAAACAGGAAGTAGTCCTCTGACTGGATAAATACTCATGGCTAGTCAGATTGGTAACAAGTTGGCAGCAAGTGTTCATGTTTTTAAATCAATTCTTAACCAAAACAGTCAAACTGGTTTGTCATGAGATAGTTTGTTTAGTTTATGATGTTAAAACAAGCTAAACTCACAGTCTCATGTTAAACTGTTCAGGTTAACCAACAGGTAATAGTGTGCTAATGCATCGGTGTGATGATTTTGACCAATAGTTGCTTTAAATACCAGAAAATTAGCTGCTGATTTGTTAGCAGTCTGAGTAGTCATGAGTATTGCTATCATAGATATCATATATATCACTAGATATCTCACCCGCACTGTTTGCCAATGGACCCAGACGTCCCTACGGTGGTGGCCATCTTACTACAGACGGCTGCCCCCTTTCCTAACATTGGTGTCAATGGAGCATGTACTATTAAATACCTCTAACTTGCTCAATTTTAACCGATTTTCAAACAGATTGCTTTGTTATAAATGTCAGAGACGTGGCTGTGAGATATATTGATAATGGTTGAGAAACTCATAAATCGTAAAAGTATCATATCTCAAGTCTATACATAATAAGGTTTGTAAGAAAGTAACCCGTTAGTAAATCTGTTGATTTGTCATCGAGTTCAGAGTGTTTTTAGTTCAGTTGATCCTCACCTTCCATCTGCTGCCATAGAGAACAGAACGTCAGCTGTCTGTGGTAAGATGGCCGCCGTGTAGGGATGCTGTCGACTCCCACATAAGGCATCTAGCTTTTAAATGTGATATCTATGATTGCTATGACCAGAGGACTACTTCCTGTTCCTAGAAACTCCGCCCACTTAGAGTGATGTCACCAGTGGGAGTGGTCTTTACTGTAGATAAATAACTGATAGAATGACACCTAAAAATGACCCATTTAATTCACACTAAGACTTGGAACAGATGACGTGAACATCTCTGGTAGGAACTGGTCTGGACCGTTGGTTCTGCTCAGATCTCGTCTATTATGGTTGATGTTTCTGAGTCGGTACTGGTCTGAACTGTCCTTGACTTGGCAGAATGTGGACTGAACTGGTCAAACTGAAGTTAAATATCATAACCGGATCAGGGGGACTTTATTTTGACTCATTTCAGATCAGTGAAAATTCCTCCTGAAAGACCTCCAGTCAGGACCGGATCTCTCAGCAAACCAGGTAGAACACACAAACACTGATCAGCTTTGGTTCTCAAACCATGGTACAAGAACCACAGATGGTACTCAGAATCCCTTTGGTGGAACTCGGAACAATTTGGGATAAATTATTAGGGAGGAAAATGGTGACGTGCCAACTCCGGGTCAGGAGAGAGGTCCTGCCTCAAGTAGAGGAATTTAGGTAACACGGGGTCTTGTTCTCGAGTGAGGGAAGGAGGGAGATCGACAGGCTGACCGGGGCAGCGTCTGCAGTGATGGACGCTGAGCTGATCTGTGGTGGTGAAGAAGGAGCTGAACCAGAAAACAAGGCTCTCAATTTATCAGTTGATCTATGTCCCAATCCTCACCTGGTCATGAGCTTTGGGTAATGACAGAAAGAACGACATACAAGCAGCCGAAATGAGTTTCCTCCATAGGGTGGCCGGGCTCAGCCTTAGGGATAGGGTGAGGAGCTCGGACATCCAGGAGGGACTCAGAGTTGAACCACTGCTCCTCCAGATCGAGAGGAACCAGTTGAGGTGGTTCAGGCATCTGGTGAGGATGCCTCCCCAGGGAGGTGTTAAAGGCAAGTCCTACCGGCAGGAGGCCCACGGGTCGACCCAGTCCACGTTGGAGAAAATATATCTCCAATGTGGCCTGGGAACACCTTGTAGTCCTGCTGGTGGAGGTGGCCAGGGAGAGGACGGTCTGGGACTCCCTACATGGGATGCTGCCCCCGTGACCCAGACCCGGATAGGTGGAAGAAGACAAGGCGAGGCTATTAGGGAGGACATTTGTTTAAAGTTATCTCCAAGTGTTGTTTATTTGTTTTGGTGCAGAAGGAGACCCAGAACCAGCGTGTATGTGGTGCTGGTCCCTGTGGTTCCCTCTGAGGCCTGTAGTTTGGTTCCTCTGGTTCAAATCAGTTCAGTTTGTTCGTTTGTAGCTTTTTCCTGTGATTCAGCTTTTTTTTTTTATTAAAGTAAAACTACAATCAAAATGAAATGTGTCAATACAAACCACATTAGAGTGTTCAGCCTGCTGATTGGTCAGATGTGTCTGTGGGCGGGGCTACCAGAAATAACACAGCCAACCCCCCCTCTCTCTCTCTCTGAGCCACTCAGGAACAATTTGATAAAAACTACTAGACATGCTGCTGCAGCCATTAAAAATGTAATTAATCTGGAACTTAAACGTGTTTTTTGTTCTTGTATTTTGCAGTTCTTCAGGCCCAGGCCTCCCCAAGTCCAGCTCCTTCAACCAAACCCAGGACAGCCTTCTCTGTGAGTCCTCAGACTCCGCCCACTTCTCCTCCAGCTGCGGGCTAGTCCTGGTGGCGATCCTCAGACTGAGCTTTGTCCTGTCTTGGTGTGTTTCTAGAAGCAGAAGCCTAAGAAGGTGAAGGCCATTTACGACTGCTCTGCTGATAATCCAGACGAGCTGACGTTCAGGGAGGGGGAGGTGATCGTGGTGGAGGGGGAGGAGGACAGCGATTGGTGGGTGAGTGTCCAACATCTCCAGCAGAGGAAACACAACATCAGTCACCTCCTTCAGGAGCTGAAAATCCCCAAAGTGCTCAGATCAGAGGATCTGTCGATCACATCAGCTGCTAGAATGATTTGAACTGTTTCTGCAGCTGATTGGCTCGTCATCGTTCTTGTTTGTTATGTGGCTGTTGATTGGCTGCTTTGTGGCTCCTGTGTGATGGTTGGTGGTTTTTATACATTTAGACATTCTCTGTGTTCCAGATCGGCCACATCGAAGGCGACCCCAGCAGAAAAGGAGCGTTTCCCATCACCTTTGTTCACTTCATCACAGAGTGACCAGTTCTCCTTCACCAACATCTGAAACAGACCCTGGACCAGCCATGAGCTCGCCCTCCTTCGTCCCCGCTGAAGACGTGAGGTCTGAGCGCTGCAGGATGACTACATGAACTTTACATCTAAACGACTTTATTATAAATCAGCCTCGTTTATGTTTTAATTATGTGGAAATTAAAAAGGAATTTCACTTTTTTTTACTGAGGAGATCAGAGAAGATCAACAGTGAACGAGTGTGTTTAAGGGGACTGTACTGACCTCTAGAGGCAGAGAATGGGAACTGCAGGTTTAGACAGGTTTTTTTTTCCCTTCATGCTTCAGGCTCACCTGGACAGCAGTTTTTGTTGTGGAGAACCTGAGACCCGTCCTGAAACCCGGCCAGTAGATGCTACTGGTTGAGAACTGGTCAGTGACTCGTTCTGCTGCTGGGACCTAAACCGTCTCTGTCTTCATGGATCAGGTCAACCATCAGGAACGGGTTGAGGGTTTAACCTGTTGAAACTGTTGATGAGGTTTAATGTTAAAAATGCTATGAAGCCCATTCAGATGTGACTGTATTCTCTATTAAAACACTGCTGTGGAACTGAGCTCTTTTCTCTCATCCTCTCGCTTCAATTACATCTCGTTTTTATTTCCTCTAATTAGCCTGAAACCACTTCTGGTTTTAAATAGATTTTGGTCATTTTATCTATTGATTCTAGAAGAGCGCCACATGGTGGCAGCTTGTTTCAGCAGCTCTGTCATTTTTTTGTTTTTTCTTTATTTTTCAGATTGAACTTTTTCTTTTTAATTGATTTTTTTCCCATTTTTTCCTGAATCCTGTGCTGCTTGGAGGATTTTTGCTGTCACTTTTCGGCCACTTGTCATGACAGGTTACCATAGCAACAAGAGGCATTTTTACAAGAGGGAGCTGCTAAATGAAGATCCAAACTTTGACCCAAAATCCGGAGTCAGGAGGAGACGTGGATGTAAAGCAGGAGGAAAGTGGAGCGAGACGAAGTTTAAACCATCACTTTGTAGCAGTCAGATATTTGAGTCAGTACAAACAAATACATTTATAGAGGTCTTTTAAATAACATTTTTTTTATTATTTTAAATCTATTTATTTTGATTTTTTTCTTTACTTTTACTAACTTTTTTGTAAACATTTCAGGTTTAGGCTGCAAACCAAGACTGAATGCAAGTAATCCAGTATGGACACTCGCCCTTTAAAACTGGTTCAAATGACTAAATTAATAAAACGCATCAAAACAATAAAGCAACCATCCTCTGGAATGACAGCAAAAAGTGTATTTAAACATTTACAAATGAAATGTATCAGGTAATAAAGTATTCTGTTGATGAAACACCATAGCTACTGAAGAAGAGAAGAGTCTCTTCTAAGCTTTAAAAATAAAAAAGTTCTGTGTTTTCTCTGTGATTTTAAAACATTTGTTGTAAAATTCAAACACGATATCGTTTAACAATATATCATATTATTTGTACTAAATGTAATAATCATTCAATTTAAACCGTTTTAGATTATCTTTCTAGTTTGAAGGAACAAAAAGAGTTTATTATTGTGTTACACGGACGGATTTAAGCGGAACCCGGATGTCACGTCTGATAAAAACTAGCGGGTAACCGGAAGTTGAGGTTCTCACTGCGTAGCTGGGTGATGAACGTGTTTGTTTGTTAAAGTTTGGTTTGTTTATCGCTGTAAACATGGCGGCTAAACGTAAAGTAGACGTGACGGTTCCCGCGGAGGAGAGCGACCAGCTGCTGATCCGCCCGCTGTGAGTCTGAATCCGGACACTTTGAGCTGCCGCGCCGCCGGCGCTGCTCTCAGACCAAACTCCATTCAGAAAACTAGCATTTTGGGTTTTCATCAACGTGTTTACATAAAAAATAACATTTTAAGACCTTCACATAATAATCATAAACATTCTTTTAATTCTGTAACAAAACCACATTTGTAGAAAGTTGTTTTTAGTAGTTTTTATAATGTTGATAAGCACACACATTAACTTATTTGTATCATTTCTAAGCATCACATTGTTTTTATTGCGTTGATTTTGATTGATATATTTATTGAATATTAGTTCTTGTCTTTACAAGTGATTTAAAACAATTATGAACTTGAAAAGTTTGATGGTGCGTTTGTGTGCAGGGGAGCTGGTCAGGAAGTGGGACGATCCTGTATCATCCTGGAGTTTAAAGGCCGAAAGATCATGGTAAATGTGTGGTTTTAGTGTCATGACCCCAGCTGTAGAGAATAGAATCCTCACTGTGGTTGTTTGTGTTTCCAGCTGGACTGTGGGATCCATCCTGGTCTAGAGGGGATGGACGCGCTGCCCTACATCGATCTGATCGATCCGGCCGAGATTGACCTGCTGCTCATCAGCCAGTGAGTTCAGAGAACCTTCTTTATCATCAATCAACTAAAACAAGTTGAGGGTTTTTGTACCATGAGCAGCTGGATGGATGACCTCGCAGCTCTTTGAGGTTATAGCAGATCTCTGTACCTTCAAATCCATTAGAACAGACAGCCGGTGTAAATCTGCTCAAACTGGAGTTGTGTGGTCTTCTAACACCAGCTCAAAGAGGAGCTGCAGCGTTTTGGACCATCAGCAGGTAATGAAGAGATGACTGATCAATAAAGAGAGTTTTAATCATCCAATCAGGAGGTGGTGAAGGGACGGATCAGTTTATGAAAGTCTTTGTGTGAGGAAAGCAGTTTGGAGCAGCTGGTAAAATCTGGCCTTGAGGACAGAGGAACCTTACTTCTCTGATTCAATCATCTAAAACCACCTTAAGGTTCCTAACAGCAGTAGAGCAACAAGACGGCTGAGAGAATCAGTTATAGTTCCAGAGCAGCGTGGTTTTAAAATAATCACATTTCTGTTTTAGTTCTCTTTTAACCATTGACTGACATCCTAAAACAGCTGCAGGGAGGAGAAGTAGAAACAAGATGATTGAACTTCATCGATTCTGTCCTCCAGCTTCCACCTGGACCACTGTGGAGCTCTGCCCTGGTTCCTGCAGAAGACCAGCTTTAAGGGCCGGACCTTCATGACGCACGCCACCAAGGCCATCTACCGCTGGCTGCTGTCGGACTACGTTAAAGTCAGGTACGGTCGGGTCGAGTCTTTTTTACCAAACTTAACAAAAATCTGTAAAACATCAAGATTTTATCAACAAATCAACAGAAATACAGCCACCGTTAAACGTTTTAGGTGAGTAATGTTTGTGTTATTGCTGACAGAACCTTATTAGAGATGAACGCCTGGAACCCAGAACCCTCTGGCTCTAAATGTTTCAGCGTTTAACCATCAGTTCACCGACAGTGTTTGATTTAATGAACCAGAATCAGAGCTGATCTTTTATCTGTGCTGCAAAAGGAAAAGGAGGAGAAAGCTCTGAAACTGTTCTAGAGGACGAGATCAGTTTGGCCTGTTTTAACCCTTCGTTGGTTTGATGATGACGAGTTTAAAACATGAACCCTTTTAAGACGAGTTCTAACTCAATTATAAAGATAACTGTCAAAAAGTTTTTTAAAATGTTGATTTTAACATTTTAAATGAGAAAAATTAAGAAAAAATCTAAAAGTGAAAACTATCTGAAAGGTTAGAGAAAGTAAAAAGTTTGATAATGAAGAAAAAACGTTTTAAAAAGTAAGAGTAAGAAAAAGTGTTGTCAAATCTTTAAAATGTAAGAAAAATAAAGAAGTTTAAAATATACTAATACTCTTTAGACTTCTTAAAAAATAAAATGACCAGAAAACCAAAGTAACAGGATAAAAGATAAAAAGTAAATGTTAAAAAATGACATCCGTTTTTTATCTTTAAAGGTTTAACTGTCCTCCTGTCAGTTTGATTTTCCCAGAGTTCCTTTGTTCCGTAGTTTTATTTGTGTTTATAAAGCATCTCTGCGTGTTTTCCTGACTTTCCTTGCAGTAACATCTCAGCTGACGACATGCTGTACACGGAGACGGACCTGGAGGACAGCATGGAGAAGATTGAGACCATTAACTTCCATGAGGTGAAGGATGTGGCGGGCATCAAGTTCTGGTGTTACCACGCCGGGCACGTCCTGGGAGCCGCCATGTTCATGATCGAGATCGCCGGGGTCAAAGTACGAAACACTTCAGCGTTTTGAATGTTTCTGTCTGTGTGATGGACAGGAAGATGTTTTAGTTTGAATGTTAAAGGCACACTATGTAACTTTTTCATATTTAAATCTTGTCCTTGATCCAGTCTGAGCTAATCTGATCCAGTCTGAGCTAATCTGATCCAGTCTGACCTAATCTGATCCAGTCTGATCTAATCTGATCCAGTCTGAGCTAATCTGATCCAGTCTGACCTAATCTGATCCAGTCTGATCTAATCTGATCCAGTCTGATCTAATCTGATCCAGTCTGATCAAATCTGATCCAGTCTGAGCAAATCTGATCCAGTCTGACCTAATCTGATCCAGTCTGACCTAATCTGATCCAGTCTGACCTAATCTGATCTAATCTGATCCAGTCTGATCTAATCTGATCCAATCTGATCTAATCTGATCCAGTCTGAGCTAATCTGATCCAGTCTGAGCTAATCTGATCCAGTCTGATCTAATCTGATCCAGTCTGATCTAATCTGATCCAGTCTGATCTAATCTGATCCAGTCTGACCTAATCTGATCCAGTCTGATCTAATCTGATCCAGTCTGATCTGATCTGATCCAGTCTGATCTGATCTGATCCAGTCTGATCTGATCTGATCCAGTCTGATCTAATCTGATCCAGTCTGATCTAATCTGATCCAGTCTGATCTAATCTGACCCAGTCTGATCTAATCTGATCTAATCTGATCCAGTCTGACCTAATCTGATCCAGTCTGAACTAATCTGATCCAGTCTGACCTAATCTGATCCAGTCTGATCTAATCTGATCCAGTCTGATCTAATCTGATCCAGTCTGACCTAATCTGATCCAATCTGATCCAGTCTGATCTAATCTGATCCAGTCTGATCTAATCTGATCCAGTCTGAACTAATCTGATCCAGTCTGATCTAATCTGATCCAGTCTGACCTAATCTGATCCAGTCTGATCTAATCTGATCCAGTCTGATCTAATCTGATCCAGTCTGATCTAATCTGATCCAGTCTGATCTAATCTGATCCAGTCTGAGCTAATCTGATCCAGTCTGATCTAATCTGACCCAGTCTGATCTAATCTGATCCAGTCTGATCTAATCTGACCCAGTCTGACCTAATCTGATCCAGTCTGATCTAATCTGACCCAGTCTGATCTAATCTGATCTAATCTGATCCTTTACAGGTTAATAAAAGTCCCTCAGCCCCATCTGCTGCTTGGATCCAGAATACCACGTTTGTAACTTCTGAGTCTCCAGTCCGGTGCCCTGAAGTCTCACAAAGTCATGTATCTCAGAGGGTTAGGCTAACCCAATGTGGCTAGCTGTTATGCTAGCTCCGGAGTGTTTTTAGCTCATGATTCCTGATTTTTTCCCATCTCTCCCTGCTTGAACACAGCTGATTTCTTTGAATGAGTGATGAACCGCTCCAGTAGAAAGCAGTGAAGGCTGAGGAGACATTTAACAGGTAGATTTAGGGCTTTCTGAGCAGAAAATATGCTAACGTTTTTACGACAGTGACTTAAAACGGACACTAGGGGGTGCTAAAAACAAGCAAAACTACATAGTGTGCCTTTAAAAAACAAAATCAGGAGAAAAGCAGCTGAGCTGGATTTTCCTCAGAGTTTCTGTTGTGTGTTTTTATATTCTTGTTTTGTTTGTGTACCTCGTACTAATTGTGTGTGTCTGTTTGTGTAGTTGTTGTACACCGGAGACTTCTCCCGACAGGAGGACCGACACCTGATGGCAGCAGAGATCCCCAGTGTGAAACCAGACATCCTCATCACTGTGAGTGTGTGTGTGTGTGTGTGTGTGTGTGTGTGTGTGTGTGTGTGTGTGTGTGTGTGTGTGTGTGTGTGTGTGTGTGTGCACGTGTGCGCGTGTGCGTGTGTGTGTGCGTGCGGCGCTCTGTCCTGTGAGCAGACACGTCTGTGAAACCTTTCGGAATAAAAACAGGATCAACCTATCAGAACGATTCCCGGCTGGGCGTCAAACAGGAAACTGCAGCCTGTGATTGGTTGTTTTATTTAAACGACGTCATCATGTCTGGCAGGAGTCGACTTACGGGACTCACATCCACGAGAAGCGGGAGGAGAGGGAGGCTCGGTTCTGTAACACGGTGCACGACATCGTGAACAGGGAGGGGCGCTGTCTGATCCCCGTCTTCGCTTTGGGCCGAGCTCAGGAGCTGCTGCTGATCCTGGGTGAGTCGTCATCAAACGTCAGAACCTGGAACCTTTAAAAGGGTCTTTAAAATGATAAAAGTTTCCTCTTTTTATGTTTAAATGAAAACTAAGAGAAACAGAGTTTACTAAAATACAAACGTTTTTTGTTCTCTCCATGCATGCGTGGGTTTCCTCAGGTGTATAGTGCTTATGTCACTTCTGATAATGAATCAACATAAACGTGTTTTCCTCTTTCCTCCCAGACGAGTACTGGCAGAACCATCCGGAGCTCCACGACATTCCCATCTACTACGCCTCGTCTCTGGCCAGGAAGTGCATGGCCGTCTACCAGACCTACATCAACGCCATGAACGACAAGATCCGCAAGGCCATCAACATCAACAACCCGTTTGTCTTCAAGCACATCAGCAACCTGAAGGTCAGTGAGCGCTCTGTAAGGCGGTCCCGCTGCACCCCGGACCGGTACTGAGCCCATCTGTGTTTCAGAGCATGGACCACTTCGACGACATCGGGCCCAGCGTGGTGATGGCGTCTCCTGGGATGATGCAGAGCGGCCTGTCCAGAGAGCTGTTTGAGAGCTGGTGCACCGACAGGAGGAACGGCGTCATCATCGCTGGATACTGCGTGGAGGGAACGCTGGCTAAGGTCCGCTCAGGGGCGGGAACAGTCCTCAGACCTGAGTCCTAAAGTTCAGGTCCAGAGTTTAGTCAAAGACTGTTCTCCTCACATTTTAAGGTTTTAGATAAACGTTCACTTCTGACGTTTAGTTTTGGAGATTCTGGTTAAAACGCTGCTTCTGAATCAATTATTGAGTTTAAAACTCAAAATGACCCAAAAATCCCTTAAAGGGTTAAATTCACACACACGTTTGCGTGTTCCAGCACATCATGACGGAACCTGATGAGATCGTCACCATGTCGGGTCAGAAGCTTCCTCTGAAGATGTCGGTGGACTACATCTCCTTCTCCGCTCACACAGACTATCAGCAGACCAGCGAGTTCATCAGAGCGCTGAAACCTCCTCACGTGGTAATCACATGACCACACACACACACACTGTGTTTAGTGTCTCTAAACACAGTAAAGGGATGTTTGGCTCGTTCTGAAGTGGCTTCTGACTTCAAGATAAAATGACAAATGTGGAAAAACTGGGAGACACAAATTCAGGGTGTTGTTTTTAGTTCAGTGCTTCACTGATACATACTGTAAGTTCTACAGTAAACTTAGCTCCACCAAGTGGTCACCCTGCAGGTCAGAGGGTTCAACGTACTCCCTGTCAGAACCCATTTCCTCTTCCTGGATCTGCAGATTCTGGTCCATGGCGAGCAGAACGAGATGGCCCGACTGAAGGCGGCTCTGATCCGTGAGTACGAAGACAACGACGAGGTCCACATCGAGGTCCACAACCCGAGAAACACCGAAGCCGTCACGCTGAACTTCAGAGGAGAGAAGCTGGCGAAGGTTCATTTAATCACGTGAACACATGATCAACATGTGTGTGTCTGACAGAGGTTTAACTCCCAGCATGCTCTGCTGCAGGTGATGGGCTCGCTCGCAGACAGGAAGTGCATTCAGGGTCAGAGGGTCTCCGGGATCCTTGTCAAGAGGAACTTCAACTACCACATCCTGATGCCCTCGGACCTCTCGAGTCAGTAGCAGTCTGTGTGTGTTTGTGAGGTCCAGTTGGTGGTTTAACCTCCACTGTGAGGACATTTTAGGTTCCTTTTAGCCAAAATGTCAGTCAATTAAAACAAACTTAACTAACGGTCTCATGATAAACTGTAGAGGTTAGCTAACAGGTAATATAGAGTTCTAACTGTACAGTAGAGGTTAGCTAACAGGTAATATAGTGTTCTAACTGTAGAGGTTAACAGGTAATATAGAGTTCTAACTGTAGAGGTTAACAGGTAAAATAGAGTTCTAACTGTAGAGGTTAACTAACAGGTAATATAAGTGTTCTAACTGTAGAGGTTAGCTAACAGGTAATATAAGTGTTCTAACTGTAGAGGTTAATAGGTAATATAGAGTTCTAACTGTAGAGGTTAACTAACAGGTAATATAAGTGTTCTAACTGTAGAGGTTAGCTAACAGGTAATATAAGTGTTCTAACTGTAGAGGTTAACAGGTAATATAGTGTTCTAACTGTAGAGGTTAACAGGTAATATAAGTGTTCTAACTGTAGAGGTTAACTAACAGGTAATATAGAGTTCTAACTGTAGAGGTTAACTAACAGGTAATATAGTGTGCTAACTGTAGAGGTTAGCTAACAGGTAATATAGAGTTCTAACTGTAGAGGTTAACTAACAGGTAATATAGAGTTCTAACTGTAGAGGTTAGCTAACAGGTAATATAGAGTTCTAACTGTAGAGGTTAACAGGTAATATAGTGTTCTAACTGTAGAGGTTAACAGGTAATATAGTGTTCTAACTGTAGAGGTTAACTAACAGGTAATATAGAGTTCTAACTGTAGAGGTTAGCTAACAGGTAATATAGTGTGCTAACTGTAGAGGTTAGCTAACAGGTAATATAAGTGTTCTAAATGTAGAGGTTAACAGGTAATATAAGTGTTCTAACTGTAGAGGTTAACAGGTAATATAGTGTTCTAAATGTAGAGGTTAACAGGTAATATAAGTTTTCTAACTGTAGAGGTTAGCTAACAGGTAATATAGAGTTCTAACTGTAGAGGTTAACAGGTAATATAGTGTTCTAACTGTAGAGGTTAACAGGTAATATAGTGTTCTAAATGTAGAGGTTAACAGGTAATATAAGTTTTCTAACTGTAGAGGTTAGCTAACAGGTAATATAGAGTTCTAACTGTAGAGGTTAACTAACAGGTAATATAGAGTTCTAACTGTAGAGGTTAACTAACAGGTAATATAGAGTTCTAACTGTAGAGGTTAACAGGTAATATAAGTGTTCTAACTGTAGAGGTTAACAGGTAATATAGTGTTCTAAATGTAGAGGTTAACAGGTAATATAGAGTTCTAACTGTAAAGGTTAGCTAACAGGTAATATAGAGTTCTAACTGTAGAGGTTAGCTAACAGGTAATATAGAGTTCTAACTGTAGAGGTTAACAGGTAATATAGAGTTCTAACTGTAGAGGTTAACAGGTAATATAAGTGTTCTAACTGTAGAGGTTAACAGGTAATATAGTGTTCTAAATGTAGAGGTTAACAGGTAATATAAGTTTTCTAACTGTAGAGGTTAGCTAACAGGTAATATAGAGTTCTAACTGTAGAGGTTAACAGGTAATATAGTGTTCTAACTGTAGAGGTTAACAGGTAATATAGTGTTCTAAATGTAGAGGTTAACAGGTAATATAAGTTTTCTAACTGTAAAGGTTAGCTAACAGGTAATATAGAGTTCTAACTGTAGAGGTTAACAGGTAATATAGTGTTCTAAATGTAGAAGTTAACAGGTAATATAGTGTTCTAACTGTAGAGGTTAGCTAACAGGTAATATAAGTGTTCTAACTGTAGAGGTTAACAGGTAATATAAGTGTTCTAACTGTAGAGGTTAACAGGTAATATAGAGTTCTAACTGTAGAGGTTAACTAACAGGTAATATAGAGTTCTAACTGTAGAGGTTAGCTAACAGGTAATATAGAGTTCTAACTGTAGAGGTTAACAGGTAATATAGTGTTCTAAATGTAGAGGTTAACAGGTAATATAAGTGTTCTAACTGTAGAGGTTAACTAACAGGTAATATAGAGTTCTAACTGTAGAGGTTAACAGGTAATATAAGTGTTCTAACTGTAGAGGTTAGCTAACAGGTAATATAAGAGTTCTAACTGTAGAGGTTAACAGGTAATATAAGTGTTCTAACTGTAGAGGTTAACAGGTAATATAGAGTTCTAACTGTAGAGGTTAACTAACAGGTAATATAAGTGTTCTAACTGTAGAGGTTAACTAACAGGTAATATAGTGTTCTAACTGTAGAGGTTAGCTAACAGGTAATATAGTGTTCTAACTGTAGAGGTTAACAGGTAATATAGTGTTCTAAATGTAGAGGTTAACAGGTAAAATAGAGTTCTAACTGTAGAGGTTAACTAACAGGTAATATAAGTGTTCTAACTGTAGAGGTTAACAGGTAATATAGTGTTCTAAATGTAGAGGTTAACAGGTAATATAAGTTTTCTAACTGTAGAGGTTAGCTAACAGGTAACATAGAGTTCTAACTGTAGAGGTTACCTAACAGGTAATATAGAGTTCTAACTGTAGAGGTTAACAGGTAATATAGTGTTCTAAATGTAGAGGTTAACAGGTAATATAAGTGTTCTAACTGTAGAGGTTAGCTAACAGGTAATATAGAGTTCTAACTGTAGAGGTTAACTAACAGGTAATATAGAGTTCTAACTGTAGAGGTTAACAGGTAATATAGTGTTCTAAATGTAGAGGTTAACAGGTAATATAAGAGTTCTAACTGTAGAGGTTAGCTAACAGGTAATATAGAGTTCTAACTGTAGAGGTTAACTAACAGGTAATATAGAGTTCTAACTGTAGAGGTTAACAGGTAATATAGTGTTCTAAATGTAGAGGTTAACAGGTAATATAAGTGTTCTAACTGTAGAGGTTAACAGGTAATATAGTGTTCTAAATGTAGAGGTTAACAGGTAATATAAGTTTTCTAACTGTAGAGGTTAGCTAACAGGTAATATAGAGTTCTAACTGTAGAGGTTAACAGGTAATATAGTGTTCTAACTGTAGAGGTTAGCTAACAGGTAATATAGAGTTCTAACTGTAGAGGTTAACTAACAGGTAATATAGAGTTCTAACTGTAGAGGTTAGCTAACAGGTAATATAGAGTTCTAACTCTAGAGGTTAACTAACAGGTAATATAGAGTTCTAACTCTAGAGGTTATCTAACAGGTAATATAGAGTTCTAACTGTAGAGGTTATCTAACAGGTTTTCTCTGTCCAGACTACACAGATCTGGCGGTTGGGACCGTGACCCAGAACCAGGTCATCCCGTTCACCGGACCCATCTCTCTGCTGGTCAGTCAGCTGAAAAACCTGGCAGGTAGGACCTCACCTGAACTCCTCTCTGACCTCACTGTTCTCCCTGTCAGGGTCCAGACTGACAGGAGGTTCTGACCCATTTAGTTTCAGACAACCTTGATTAATTACAAACTTTATAAAGAAAAGATTCATCTAAAGAATCTGACGATTCGGGTGAAATAAAACAAAAGAAAAACACAAACCCCAGCATGTGTGTGTCTGTTGTGTAGTTTGTGTGTGATGTGTGTGTTGTGTTGTGTTTGTGCAGGTGATGTGCAGCAGGTGGAGGGGGCGGAGAAAATCACTGTGAAGGTCTTCAAGAACATCACTCTGGTTCATGAAGCTGGTTCAGTACTGCTGGAGGTCAGACACACACAGTAACTCACAAAATGACCCAAACAAACACAATGACTCACAAACCAAGCCAAACGCAATCTGAACTAGTTTTTTTTTTTGTCTCCATCGACTCAAAAACTCTCTGTTATTAATGAGTCACTGAACAGAATCATTTCATAAAATCAACTTCAGACTCAGATGAGTTTGTTTTTTGTTCCATTTTGTAAAACAAATATGCTTTTATTTCTTTTTAGTAAATAAATGACGTGTTAAGGATTCATCAGGCTCTCTTGACTAAATAAAACTGGATTTAATATAAATATTTTTAAGGTGGTCATCATGAACACGTCTGTTTCCTCCTCAGTGGATCGCCAGCCCGCTCAACGACATGTACGCTGACGCTGTCGCCACCGTGGTTCTGGAGGTCCAGTCCAACCCCAGCGCTCAGAAGTGTCAGTAAATGCAACACGACCGCCTGCGGCGATGCGTTCAGGGACCCACTGAGCTAACGTTGTTGTTTTGTTTTTAGTCCTGGAGAGCAAGAGGGAGATCTTTGACATGGAGGTGTTTGTGGAGCGGCTGGAGCTCATGCTGCAGTGAGTGCACACACACACACACACACAGTTTTTTCAAAATAAGAGTCTGCAGAGTAACTTGACGGCTGTTATGTTGCAGCGACATGTTCGGGGAGGACTGCGTGAATTTCAAAGACAGTACGAACTTGTGCGTGACGGTGGAAGGAGCTACGGCGACCGTCGACCCAGAGACACGAGTGAGTATGAGAAGTGGGCGGAGTCAGACACAGCAGCACCCCCTTCAGGCTGAAAAACTCCTGGTCCAGCGGTTACCACCTCCCTAGACTAGCTGTAGTTGGTCTAGATCAGTGGTTCTCCAGACTTTTTAAAGATGTTTTGAATGGTTTTTGGTTTCTTGGCTCTCAGCAGCTGGATCAGAACTAAAACTGAATCATTTTCTGGCGCCTTGTTTCTGGTTTGATGGTTAAAAGTGCTGGACTCACCTGAATGCTGACCCCAGATCTGTGATGTTCAGGTGGTGGCGTGTCCGGATGATGAGACTCTGAGGGAGATGGTTGAAGTCGCCGTCCATCGGCTCTACGACGCTCTGACGCCTGCCTTCTGACAGGCCACGCCCACTTCACTAGAAGATTTTCCTCTTGTTTGTACTTAAGATGATTGTTTTTGTAAAAAATAAAATGTGTTGGATGGATTTGTCTCTTTGGTGGATCTCCTGTTTGAAGACGATCCAGGACTATTAGTGAACCAAAGGGTCACGGTTCTGGGTCACACAGACCCCAGGAACCAGGTTTTGATTGTCTACTGATCTAATCTGTTTCATAATTCAATCTTCTATTCATGTTAGGTGATTTTGATATATCTTTATTAATATGAAGTAAATAAATGTCTTTTGAATTGTTCTCAGTGCATCATAACTGATTTTCATATTAAATCTAAAGGTTTTGAGAAACTTGGTAAAAAGTAACACATCTCTTTTAGTTTCCAGGCCTCTGATTGGTTTAAACTAGAGGATACCAGGATATTTGCTGGTTGATTCATGGGTCAAATAGCTGTAGTGAACTTAACCTGTAAGCTGCTTGTTGGAGAACAGCAAGTTGTCCTGGATCCAGGAAAAAACAGCATATATATCCAGGTTTTACCAGTTCCAGTTCACACTAACTTGCATTACGATTCATCGAGAAGATTTGATTTGATATAAAAACATTTTAAAAAGTCAGAATTATTCAACAGTAACTTTATTCTCACATAAAAACAGCAGCTTCTATTTGATTTAAATCCCAGAGAAGGTGAACAAAACACTAAAATACTGACAGGTGTGTCTGAATACCACAGAAGAAGAATGAGTACACATACTGACACTACCAGCCGTTACACCACTTAACACAAACACATTTATTACACCAGGTTTTCTAAACTTGTCCCTGATTTTAGATCTGAAGCCTCCTTGGTGACACACTGACTTCATGTAAAGCTGATTGTTTCACAAACACGAGTTTCATGATTATCTAATAAAAAGTGCAAGTTACAAAAAATTAGAAAAATATCGGCTACTTTTTATTTTTTGGCATCCGTAGATTTTTGGCTTTTTAAAATTATTTTATAAAATAGATTAGAGGCCCTTAAAAATAAATCCGATTCCCTCAAGTGAACTTGTTTTGTAAGTTAGGCAACATTTAGAGAACAAGACAATCTCATTTAATGACTCAAAAATATTCCAGATTCAAAAATATAAAACACATTTCAAATGACCTGATTTATAAAAGTCCTCCAATAATAATAATAAGTGCTGGAGTGGGAATTTAAAAATGAATGACTTTAAAAGGTAAAGCAGAAATTTAAACACAATTTCTTTGAAGAGTTTAGAAGTTAAGGAGCCTGAAGCTCCATGAGGAACAGAGGAAGTTCTTTTTAAACAGGAAGTTATTGAAACGCTGCTGCATCATCAGTTGGTTATAGGCTGTTTATCAGGTAGATGTTGATGTTTATCAGTAAGTATTTAATACTTCAGTCTGAAGCATCTGGAGCCTCGTTGACTTCCCACCAAATTGGTTCCAGGTCTAAACCAGAACCAGAACCATCGACAGGACCATCATCAGGAGCTGAAGGCGGGCTCAAGGAGACCAACAACCAATAAAAATGATCAAAATCACTGAGTTAGTTTCACTTGAACAAAATCCTCAACATGAAGAAGAAATCGGGTTAAAAGCAGGTCAGAACCACGCAGAGCTGCCAGCTGCTGTTAGAAACGTTGTTCATAAACAGTGGAGCACAGCAGTTCATAGATATGCGTGTGCACTACATATCATGCGTGCGTACCAGTTTCTCCTGCCACAGCGCTCCTTTGTGTTGTCACGGTACTGATCCTGCAGCCCGTGATCACACACTGACAAGCAAGAGCTCAGCTGCTCATTGGAAGTTTCTCCTCCTGTTACGGGGCGCTGCGAAGGAGCGCTCATACGGCCACAGACGCTTCGTGAGAAACGCGCTGCAGCAGCAACACTAGCCTATAAGTTTGATTCTAATTAGCAACGCTAGCCCATTAATGTGATGCTAACTAGCGACACTAGCCCATTAATGTGATGCTAACTAGCGACACTAGCCCATTAATGTGATGCTAACTAGCGACACTAGCCCATTAATGTGATGCTAACTAGCGACACTAGCCCATTAATGTGATGCTAACTAGCGACACTAGGCCATTAATGTGATGCTAACTAGCAACACTAGCCCATTAATGTGATGCTAACTAGCGACACTAGGCCATTAATGTGATGCTAACTAGCGACACTAGCCCATTAATGTGATGCTAACTAGCGACACTAGCCCATTAATGTGATGCTAACTAGCGACACTAG